>VHZZ01015048.1:4611-28957 GCA_009801015.1 Silene noctiflora
GGCACTCATGAGGAGTACTCCAACCAAGAACTGAAGTAGGCAAGAGATTGATGATGTGAGTTGYTGCAAGTATCATATCTCCCCAGAATTTTTTTGGCAAACATGCTTGATGTCTCAAAACCCTAGCAACTTCAAGAAGGTGTCTATGTTTCCTTTCAACTTTCCCATTCTGTCGAGGATTCCCAGGAATGGAAGTTTGATGTATAATCCCATTTTCAGCAAGAAGTTTATCATAGTTTCTTTGAAGAATTTTTGTCCCATTGTCTGACCTTAAAACTTTGACAGTAGTACTGAACNCTCTTATGATGCTTAGCCATTAAGCAAGTGTCACAATGAAAATTCTTATCCTTGATATTAGAAATAGCTTGAAGCTTTACATGTTTCATTGTGGACAAAGCACTATGTCCTAGTCTAGCATGCAACAAATGGGCATCATAAGATGCTACATTGACTGAGAATAAAGCATTGCTACTAGGTACAAAATTATATTTAGACCATACTTAGTAAGACTAGTAAGATGATATTTGCTAACATACTTCAACCCTGAACACAATATCTCCTTAGTTATAGTGTCCTGAATAAAACAGCCAGTAGGATGGAAATTAGCACAAAGGCCAGTATCAGTCAACAATTTACCAAGTGAGAGTAAATTGTGTTTGAAATCAGGAAGATAAAGAACATTATGCAGTATTGATTTTGCATTAAGTTTGACATCACCCACATATGAAACATTTTTAATTTGTCCATCAAGTAGTGTGACAGTCAAAGGTTTAAGCAATCTTTTAACTGCATGAAGATTTGCCAAGGTATAGGTCATATGATCTGAAGCCCCAGAATCAATAATCCAATTGTCATTAATCAGATGAGTGGTAGGTACATTAGCACTAGCAGCTAAGAGAGTACCTGAATACTGAGAGGAGCCAGTGGTGTCAATATTGTTTTAACACTGCATCTTATACAACTCCTTTGCAACAGCTTGTATAAAAGAAGCATCCAACGAAGGTGCCTGAATAGGTTCCAGAGGAGTATCAGCTACCTGTCCCTTTCCTCCTTCAACATTGGCTGTGAATCTCTCCCCATTACTAGTAGAAGCAGGTGTTGCAGCAGTGCATTTCTGCTGAGAAGCAGCTTTCTTGGCTTGTTCCCTCTTGTGAACCCAACAATACTCTAGAGTATGTCMTGCCTTCTCACAACGAGTACAGAAGTATRGAGGTTTCTCAGTCTTATCTTCATTATCAGAAGATTTTTCATACTTAACCTTCTTGTTATCACGTCTCCACACATTATTAGGAGTAGCATTAGCAGCCAAAGCAATGCTATCAGTGTTAACCACTGGTTCAGAAGCAGTTGTGATGCTCATTTGAACCTCTGATTGATGAATCTTAGCATAAACTTGATTGATATTAGGAATTGGATCAAGTGCAAGTATCTGATTGCGAATARCATSATACTTRATATTCAATCCCATGAGAAAATCAAGAATATGGTGAGTATTTTCCCTTGMAMCAATYTTCTTCAAMAAATTGCAGGTACAAGCAGMAATTGCTCCACAATCACATTCAGGCAAAGGATMTAGGGATCTGATATCCTCTCATCCTGAACGAAGTTTGGCATAATACTCAGCAACAGAAAGATCACCTTGCTTAATTTTACTGATATCTTGACGCATCTGGTATAGAAACGAAGCATTTGATTGATTGAAACGCTCGTTCAATTCCTCTTGAAATTGCTTGCTGGACGTCACATAGGAGAAACTCTTGGAAATATCCTCAGCAAGAGAAAACTGAATCCAGCGCATCATAGTGTAATCAGTCCTGATCCAATCTTGATGACGTGCATCATTCTCAAGTGGTTTAGGACAAGCACCATTGATGAAACCAAGCTTATTTTTGGAAATCAAGGCAATGCGCATGTTTCTGGACCAATGCAGAAAAGATTTACCAGTAAACACCTGAGGAAGCAGCTGTAGTAGAGATTGATCACCAGTAGTAAGATGTAAAGGATCTTTGTAAACAGATGACGGAGCTGGAGTAGTCGCCATTATTGATGAGTAATTAAGTTGTCGAATAGATGAAAAAAAAACAGCGGAAGACTTCAAAGTAACAAATGGAGTGAAGAAAACAAACAATTATGCTTGATTGATACGAAATTGATGCAATTAAAGAACAATTTTTAGTGATTTTGTGTAGAATTAATCGCAAATCAACAAAAATTCGCAGAAAAAAACACAAAAAATGAAGAAATCGTTCGTAATCGAACTCAATTAACGCAACAAAAGCATAAAAAAAGATGAAAAATCATCTCATCGGGATCGATTTGTGACGATGATACCATATTGAATTATCTCGATGTGAATTCTACTAAATGTAAACAATTATTCAAGTGAAATGATGTACACTTAGAGTAAATAAAAGTGTGAAATTTTATTGATTAAAATGATCTTAAGTTATAAGTATGTTCTGCTTCTATTTATATATAAATTGAGGAAAATATCTACAACAACTTGTAACAAACTAATTGACAGTCTGTTAGAGTAACAGACTGTAACAAGCTGACACTGGGTGATGTGGCTGGAACCTTCTAGAAGCTTCTGGAAGATCAGCTGGACAGAGAAGCATCAAGCATCATTACTGTCAACAAGAAATAATGTGGAATTTTCAATTCTGCAGAATAAAAAGCAAAGTGTCATTTGCAACAACAACACCAAAAAAATAGCAACCAATTCAATTAATCGTAGATAACATCAAATTCATTTGGAAAACAACATAGCATCACCACCATGAAACTAAACAGATTATTTGAGTAGGAATAAGTTTGCAATCCTCTTTAAAAAACATTATATATATTAGAGCATCCACAAAAACAACATTTTTTGGAGGGTTTTAAGTGGGTCCTCAACCCCTCAACCTCTTGATAAGATGATATTTTTCACAAAAAAAAAATCACGACAACAATTAACACAATTACACAATTAGTTTTAGGTGAGTCTAATTAAATGGAAAGGGAAAAAATAAACACCACATGTTAATTTCTAATGGTTTTGAGTCAATTAAAATACATGAGACCCTTGTAAGATTAATTGTGAAACTCATCATCTTTGGATAAGAGTGACAAAAAGTCATCTTTTGATAAAAATGTTTTTGTTGTTGTGGTGTGATGAGTGTAAAATCATCTTTAAATATAGATGTTTATGTTGTTGTAGATGGTCTTAGGAGTGCCACAAAATGTAATTAGTTGGTATAGTTAAGGAGGTGTAGTTAAGAAGGGAAAGGGGAGCCATTTGTTCCACTTCTGACCAGGAGCGGATTTAGGAATCGAATGTACGGCGGGTTAGAAAATTTTGCTTACTCATAAAAAAAAAATAAAAATTTCAAGACATTATTTAAAGAGGCTTAAAATTGATAATTATTTTCGCTTTAATCCTTATTATTATATATTATGCTCCATTTTCGTCATATTCAAGCCAATAATTTTAAATTATGATTTTTGACCCTTTATCGACATTATATTACCTAAGTGCTTGTAAGCTTACCAAGCTTGTATATAACTATTCTTATTATTCTACCAATACATTCTAAAAGTTATAAGTCTCAAGAATGTTTTTGATAATAAGAGTTTCATAAACAAAGGATAGTAACAAAAAGTTATGTTAGACAATAAAAGTACACAAAAAAAAGGATTATATCTTATATAAATTACTGTTTTATAAAGTATAAAACCCAAAGAAAGCAAATTAAAAAATCAAACAAGTAAAATAGTTATAATGAATTTTATACTCCATTGGGGTTAAAACCCCCACAACCCGGATGGTTTTTATGATAGTTTATAGCTGAGATAAGGATAGTATTATGTTTTCATTATAGTATTGCTTATTAGTTTTACTCGGAAAATAGGTTGGGCTGGATCCGCCCATGCTTCTGACGTAATTATTATATAGAATTATAGGAGGAGTTTAACTTGCAAGAATATGCCAATGACAACATGATACTCATAATCCATCTGCTGATTCTTCTTGGTATTGGAAGACAATCTGTAAAATTTGCGATAAATTTAGTTTGGGTTACTCTAATGGTCAATGGCTTGTTCAAGCCACTGGTTACACTATATCTAGTGGATATCATTGGATCAGAAATAAACATCCACTGGTTCACTGGGACAGGTTTGTTTGGAATGCTTGGTGTGTTCCAAAGCATAATTTTATCATCTGGCTGATTGCAAGGGAAGCTCCTCAATTGAAAGACGGGCTCTTTAATCTGGGGATTGCTTCTGACGACCTTTGTTTACTGTGTGGTACAGTAGCTAAAACACATGTCCATCTTTTCTAGCAGTGCGTGTACACAAAGAGGATATTACAGAAGATCAACAACATTATTCACGTTCATCTGGTTGATGCAAACACCCTACACTGGTTACATCAGAAGCCTTGGTCTAAGGTAAAAGAAGAAAGTGACCGATGCTTGGATACAAGCGGCCTATTATGCGATATGGCATCAGAGAAATCAAGCTCGAGTAGCAGGATGTCTCATGCATCCAGATAATGTTGTGTCATAAATTCAAAAGCAAATGAAATATCGTTCAATGTATTGGCTTAAGTTTGTCATTTTGAGTAGAGACAAAGTATGGATCAGTATGTCGACTGATTATACTTTGAAGTTGTATCCCATTGTGGGTAGTTGTAAAATGTTTGTCATTGGTTTTAATGAGAAGCTAACCTTTCACAAAAAAAAAAAAAAACTCTTCCACGTGTCATTCAAGGAATACTCTCGGAAAATGTGATATTAGGAAAAAAAAAAAAAACTCTTGACATTATTATAGGTTATTATTATACTCGGATATATTAGTTATACGATAGAATTTGTCAGAATCAATCATATTTTATTATATAATAAATACTTTATTATTTATTTGGCTCTTTCAATGTTAAGATGGATACGACGTCACTTAACTCTTGAAGAAGAGTATCGGGAGTGCGGATGTGTATGGAAGTTGAAAGGCAGAGTTGAAAAGCTCAAGAAATATAGGTGGGAAGAAGTATTGAGGTGAAGGCGGCAAAACCCCCCCAAAACTTTCGAACTTCCCTCCTCTTTCTCATTTATTTGCATTTGCATATCCGGGCCTCTTAATTTCCATCCATCTCCCTATCTCCTCTCTCTTTCTCTCTTTCAATCTCCCAACTCTCATCCCATCCATCTCCCTTCCTCTCAACTCTAGCAACATCTACTGTAAGTATTCTTGCTTAATCCTTTTTTCTATCTTACTAGTATTTTAGACCATGATTTATTTTTCTTTTCAGTTTTGTACTTCGTAGATGTTACCCCTATGTATACGAATTATACTTGTATGAGATCTGTATTTGCTGCAAATACCTTATTTGTTTCAAATTTACACATTCTACTCAGATTAATCGTCTTAAGCCTGGCGAGATTTTCATCTTAATCATCTTATTTTACTTGATTTTTACTGCAAATACCTAACTAGTTGATTTGTACACCAATTGTATTTCTATGAAACCTAACTAGCTTGAAATTTTCATCCTGATTTGATTTCGAATTTGATATTCGATGACTTTATTTCGGTGGATGTTTCAGCTAACGAGGATTCAATTAAAGTATTAGAGAGAGTTAATTTGTGGATACAAGCAATGCTTTATGCTTCATACTCGGATAAATTCATATTTTGCTTTTCCAATTCACATTTAAGTTTTTTAGATCTCTAGGTTTCTATTTTGGAGACACTTCAACCTTAACTTTATAAATTTGTGGTTATTATTGTTTTAATTGAGGAAAGTAATTAGAAAAAGGAAGCAGAGGAATTAATTTTTCCGGCCCATAGGCATAACTAATTGATTCAAAATTACCATTTAGAGAGTAATCAAATACGGCGATGACATATTTCAATTCTCATTTGTGCAAGAAAACTAGAAATAGTGATTACTAGATGCCGTACTAAATTGCAAACCCTCATTTGCTCGATACAAGCTAGAAAATGCAGTGTAATACTTAGTGCTTGCTCTCTCCCAATCATTTACCTTGCGTAATCTAATAAGACAAACAATTACTCGGATAAATAGGGTATTATTTTGGTTGTAGGGTACTAGTATACGCCCTATAAGGCACCGCGGTTGTATTCCCAGTAAGGCGCATAGATTACACGTATCTTTCTAGTAAGTTACTGTTCTTTGAACTTCTGCCATTTACCCCCTTTCTTCAGCTGTATGCTGTGTAAATCTGATGCAACAGTCTAGGTTTTGCCTTCTTTCTACCAGTTTGATTCTAACGAAACAAAGGGTTGCTACTCAGCAGCAAACAGCGAACAGCAAACTTAGCTTAATTTACTCAAATTTCCAATTGATTAAACCTATTTTTATCCATATAAAATGCTTTTATATGTACAAAATCTAGTTTTAGTTTTCTGATATACAAACTCAGGGACCTCTTGATTGTTTTCCATATATTTCCTGCGATTTACTTATCTCCTCTGTTGTTGCATCAATTGCCCTCAATAGAGCTCTGGCTGTTATTTTTATTACCCTTTTGAGGTCAATCAAGTTTACAATGGCATCCGCACACAGATTTCATCCAGAGTGTTCCCAGTGATTTTTTGCGGGGGTGCATTTCATTCTTTGACGTCTGTGGCGGCTCTCTTGTATCTTCCTATAGGTACTCTACCAGCTGAGTGTTCATCGAAAACATTATTTAACAACATTTTCATATGTTCACCTCGACCCTACGCTATTCTCCTGTTTGCAGAAAAATTGCTCAATTCGAGCGTAAATTAAATTGCCTACAATCTTGTAAATGATGTACAAGGCCTCCTGGCCCTAGTCCACTACGAGCTTCCATCTCCTAAACTCATATGTCCTCTGCTCTAATCTCATAACTTCATAAGCCTTCAACAGCAGTCAGACCATTATCACCTCTATTCATCATATGCCTTGCCTTTTGCTCCTCTTACAATCCTGCTGGCTGGAAAATGCAATCTGGCCATGAGTGGACGGGGTGCTCTAGTTTTCTGGTCAAACCCTCTTACACAAACGTAACCTGCAAGTAATTTTACTAGGACATGAGTACAATTTAGAAGGGTAAGTGAAGTTTTTGCTAATATGGTACAAATGTTATAATTCACTTGAGTAAAAATTGGCGATCAATGGACTAGTGTAAGGAGAAGTCAAATGTGGATTGAAGATAGGTCTTGCTAACTATATTATCTTTCTGTGGAGAGGGGGAGTTGAAATCGATATTGATATCATAGTATTCGTTGGCTTCTAAAGGATTTGCATACCTCTCCAGAAGCAATGTTGGATGTCTTCAGTGTTCAGGCCTGGAAGACAAATCCAAAGATTAGGATGAGCATTGACTATGCATGCAATAAATTATTGGAGTAATATTCATACGATACCTTTAAATATGGTTGGTATCGAAGTTCCAAAGTATACAGTTCGTCTTGGAAGGTTCCACAGCCAAGACCTGGGTACTGCAATTGGATTGAGGCTTGAGTCATGGTCAGCAAATACCTGCATACAATGTGTTTTCTTAGTATTGTATGAAGAATTTACCTTTGAATACAAAAAATGGAGGGAAAGGGAGGGGAGGGGGAAAGTGGGAGGGGAAATTGGAGGCAGTTTTCACCCCAAATATTTCATTTGTAGAAGAGAAAATAATTTGCCTTGTGCGTGAAAAATGGAGGGATTCGTTTGTTCTCCCATTCAAATATCTCCACCTCCATTTTTCTACTAAACTGAAGAAATTGTCTCCCAAATCTCTTTCCTCTACAAATTCCCTTATCCAATAAGGGCCAAAGTGTAAAGTATGCAATTTAATAACTTTACCTCGTTAACCTGGAAGTATGTTCCATTGAGTGGGAAGCTACCTCTCATAGCAGTTCTCGTTGGTATCTGAAAAAGAGGGATTGTGTGACAATTAGTATTTTGTATTGACTTGGTAAATATAGGAGGATGGCACCCACGATTACTGTATGTTAATATGAAATATTCTTACCAAAAGTGTTCCTCGTACAGTTTGGGAGTCTGTTTCTCGCTGACTGCTGCAGTAAGAACACGTCTCCTCATTACAGAGAATGTTAGGATCATCAAAGCAGCATCTTCTAGCAGGAGGATCGATGGAGTTTGCCGTTTCACCTAGAAAGTCATCACTATGAGTCCTTATTGCCCGCAACAAAGATGGTGGACATTTGAAAAATAGCGAACTTGTATGGAGTTAATTTAACCCTGTATATCTGTAGATCATTATCATGAGTGCGATACTGACCTGGGGTCCAAATTGCAAGTAGGTATGAACATGGATCGTCCGGCTCCCTTTTCTCTAACTGCAATAAGGTGTCCTATGTTAAAACAAGAAACCTTTTAAAAGTGCTCAAAGGGTGCCAGTGTGAAAAAAAGTAACTTACCCCATGTAGAAGAGGGTGTGTGTCAGGAAGTTCATAACTGCGATATAGAGCAAAAAGTAGTTATAATACTGAAAGACAATTTGGTATAATTGTAAAAAACTAGTTTGCCCTATTGTGACTAGGTTGGCTTCCTTAGTTATTTGCTGTAAAATTGAAGACTGCTGTTCTATAGTAGGAAAAATATTGTGCAAGGAAGAAAGAAGAATATTATTGGTGTAAACTAGACCTGTCAAATGGGTCGGGTCCTGGGTTGGGTCATGCGGGTCGGGTCAAAATACGGGTTGAGTTGAATACGGGTCGGCCAGATATGGGTCGGGTCATACGGGTCACGGGTCAGAATACGGGTCAAGAAATAATTTATAACGTCTTTTTTAATCTATTTTTTTATTTTAAAAAATAATTTTTAAAAGGGTAAAACATATTTAAAATTAATAAAAAATAATTTTTAAAAGGGTAAAACATATTTAAAATTAATATTTTAATCATATTCAATGTTTACTTAATTATTTCAACGTTTTCATTAATTATATTGACATAACTATTAAATTATATTTTTTTAATAATTTTTTTTATTATTAAGTATTATAAAAGTTATATAAAATTGACTTTTTAGTTGTATTTGTAATTTTTAATCTATTTTTTTATTTTAAAAAATAATTTTTAAAAGGGTAAAACATATTTAAAATTAATATTTTAATCATATTCAATGTTTACATTAATTATTTCAACGTTTTCATTAATTATATTGACATAACTATTAAATTATATTTTTTTAATAATTTTTTTATTATTAAGTATTATAAAAGTTATATAAAATTGACTTTTTAGTTGTATTTGTAATTTTTAATAACAAAAAAACAACTTTTTAACAATTTTTTTCAAATATAATATATAAATATTAATATTTTAATAAAATTCTTGATTTACCTTTGACCCAACGGGTCGATTCGTTTGGGTCGGGTCTCAACCCTAAAATAACGGGTCATTTTGGGTTCGGGTCAAGGGTCAAAAAACCGGGTTTGTAACCCTAAAAAAACGGGTCAGGTGGGTCAGGTTTTTTGGGGTCGGGTCGAGTTTTGACAGGTCTAGTGTAAACTGTACATTGTTCTCAATTGTTTCAACTTTAATCTTATTTTCCAACGTTTTTGCACTCCTGGCAATGTCCAAAACTTGGGTTTTGGAGTTTAGCATGGCTGACAAGTATAGATTTAGTGAGAGGGTTGGTGATGTAGGCACCTTTTTTTTTCCTTTTTAATGCCCACATCCAAGCGGACTAAACAACGGAAAGTGGAATTTGCATAACACTTATGTTTAACATGCGAGTTCAACTTGTTGAAAAGGAAGAGATGTTAACTTACACATGGTGCTCTGTTCTCAGACGATTTATGTTTTTCAGCTTTGGTGTAGGGATGGAAGCAGCTTCAGCTGTTAAAGCTACCAAGGCATTCGATGACATTCCAGCTTCTTGTAACATGAAATTCTGCAAAGTCTCTGTGAATTCTTTCATGTTGAGGTTGATCGTCGGAATTTCATTTGGATCTTCATAGAAAGTGTCTTCGATGTCACATAATGCTTGTTCATGTTGTGGTTCTTGTTCAGGTGACGCTGGTACTTCAACAATTGGTTCGCATTTGCTGTTTATGGATTTTCTTTCTAAATGGACAGTCTGTTGTGAAGGCAGTGACAAAGGGTATGAAGAGCTTTGTACTGTTGCTGACATCGGGTAAGATGGGCCTTGAACTATTGCTGTACCATAGCTTTCGAAGTTTGAAGGAGGATCGTGATTTCCCCATGAGGCATTAGAAGGCAAAAGATTGGTGCCAGCTCTCACATTTACATACGGTGTAGTGTTCCCAGTTGCAGGCATGATGCTTTTTTCTTCTGGTCCCGGGAGAGAAAACCTAGCACTATACCAAGAAGCGAAACTGTTAATGGTAAATAAATAAAAATAGAGAGTCATCACAATGCACCATTGGAAGGGGTCTAGTCTTTTTTAGGAAATTTTTCCAACAGCGTTTGCAGATCCATTTGCAAGCTTTCACACCAAGTGCATCTTTTTCTGAAAGGCCTTTTTGGGTGACAGTCTCCATCCAGAGGGTCTGTCAAATTACGCTATTTTCTCCTAAAATATTGTTGAATTGGAGTTATCAACGTTAACTCCCATGGTTAGCTGAATAATATATTGCAAGCTTGATTAGCACTATTCTGATTGGAGCACGAAATGTTCCCACAGAATCAGAAAGGAAGACATAATTTATTCTGGATTGGCAAGGGATCATCGTGGGACTGGGGATGCACGAGATGTTCACTCTTTTAGGACTTGCATTTTTTTTATGACTCTTTTATTCAGGTTTCATTCTTAATTTATAACAGTGCCATAAATTCCAGCTTTTAGAGCACGACACCAATTTCAGTGTTTGAAATTTTATAAATCTTATTAATGTTTTCCTAATCTGTAGAAGTGGTGTACAAACCTAGCGAAAGCACTGGCAAAATGTCTGCATTCTCCTCTTAACGGGCAAGCATTGCAGTTTGGTTGCCGTTTGGTGCAAAATACCTGCATTGAAATAAAAAGTATTCCCCGTGTCAGAAGAGTAACCGCTAACAATGTATACTTACATTTTTTATTTCTATCTCAGCATACCTTCCCAAATGTGATCATGTGATAGTGCAACTCATACCTGAATCAATTTTGAAAGGTACAATTTGTCAACTATGTAAACCGTGTTAACTAGAAATAAATAAATAAATAAATATTGAGGGAATACTGTAGTTACAATGTCTTTTGATCAAGTTTGCACAACCGTGGCCATAAGTACTGTTGAATAGACTCCAAGATTGGATACCTGAGGCGATTAAAGATATTAGTAATTATCTAAACCTATGTGAGACTACATCAACATTTTATGATTGGAAATTGTTTATAACTTACATTTCTAAAAGATGCAGTTGCAGTGACTCTGGTAGTGGTTGGAGGGGAACCCAACCTAGTCGTACAGCTATGCGGCCAACATTAGTGTCAACCTGTTTGAAGATTGCAAAACTCAGTCTGATATTTGAGAGATATTTTCCCAAAGCAACTTGTTTATATATCTAAATAAACTTACTGGGAACGCAAGATGGTGCAGAGTTAAAAGGCGCACACACTCTACACTCTTTAAGCCCAAACCTCTGAAGCTTAGTAGGTATTCCCTGAAAGATTGAGAATGGCGTTAAATTTATACCCTAACATAGCTTGAAAGACTCAAATAAGATGCTTCTTTGTCCTTAATTTGATAATCTTAGTTCCTGGTCTCTGATATGCTGCTTAAGTCGAGGTGCTTCATTTTCGTTCACATGCAATGATCAATTTTGACTGACCATTAATTTTCTGATAGACAAGATTGATGACCAAACAATCCAAAACACTGTTGTTCCTTCTGTACTACAGTGATGGAAAGTAACTGTGTCTTAAAATGCACGTCATTTTATCTTTACCTTTATTTTTAAAAATTAGGACAGCTCTCCTAGAGACTGCGATGCATTTTAGAATTTTAAACTAGCATAAACAATCTACAAATGAAGAGCTTAGGGATCCACCCTCCTTACTTTGCTTTGTCTGGTGGGATATCTCTTAGCCATTCCATGTCAATGCTACCATGATCCTTGACCAGCCTGTCCAGGAGATCCTGCAGTTTTATTCAAGATTGTTAATTAAGTGGACGAATAGATACTATGGAAATGGGTTGTCCTGAATAATTTTCTACAAGCTGGATAGTAGTTATTGATCTTTACCTTTATACGCACTGCAAGCACATTATTCATGCCCCGCTCTTTTATGGTGTCAGCAATATCGTTGACGTTAGCGTGTCTTACTGCTTCCCAGTCTAGTGAGTCCATTGTGTTGGCTGTTTTTTCTGGTTTTTTGCCATTTACTTCTGCTTCTCTCCGCAGACTGTCCCACTCAAATTCATTTTTCTTTGCTTTTCCAGACTTCCTTTTCCCAGTTATGCCAGGGTCTGTGTTTACCTTGTCTGAAAGCACTCCTGGAGCATAGCTCTGCTCAGGAATTGGATCAACTTTTTTGTCTTGCTCTTTTGCTCTTTTAAATACTCGGGTGCTTTCGGTAATACCATACATATCCTGGGACGAGCGTGCTACATCTCTACTTTTACATCTTTGGCTTGCATCTGCATGGGCAGATGAAGCAAAGTCATCCAGTGGTTCTTTGACCTTTTCCATTTCTGACTGCATTACCATTGTATCCCCTTCAAGAACATAGCACCAAGACATATTTGGAGCCGCTCTAGGAATGGCATCTGTACTTTTCTCCGGATCTGTTATCTCCGTGGTTAGACTGCTTTGCTCTGTTGGGCTATTCTCATCTTTATCTGATATAGGTGACGATCTGCTTTCTACTTCTAGTATCTCAATTCCTTCGTCATATTGTAAATTAAATCCCGCTTCTGGGTTCAATTGGTAATTACTTGAAGAAACACCAGGTGCTCCATAATATTCTGTGACATGCTTTGTACCTTCTAGTTGATCTTGTAGTTCTGCTTGGCTGTTACACTCAGCCATCTTTAGCAGCCCTAAGAAAGAGGCTGTCGATTCAAGATTATTGAACTTGGTGCTGGTTGTCTCAACCTGTACTACTGAGGCTGTCTGAAGGTTTGCTGAGTTGATAGAGTTCTGCGGTGAGATAACTGACTGCGGTGATGAAGATGCATCATCTCCTGCTTTATCATCTCTTAGAATGTAGGGTGTTTCTGTCTCTATATTCTGGCTGTTTGCATTGAAAGCCCTTGAATTGTTGGTCGGTTTTTGACATGTTTCACCAGAGCATTCTGAAGGGCCAACTGGGCCAGCTTTTTGACATAGTTCTTTTTCTTCACTATGGTCGATGTGGTAGATCACCCTAGATTCCCTATCTAAAGTTGGTTGATTTATTGCCTTCTCATTCCAAATTATGCTTTCCTCAGGCTCAAAAATACAGAACTCCGGCTCTGGCTCTACAGATAAAGAACTTGATGCCTCCGACAGATTACTTCCAGAGCTTTCTGGTTTGAGAGGAAAGCGTGCAGCCATTGACATGAAAGCAGAGCTACATAGAGCAAGAACTAAAACTAATTAGTATCCATTGGTCTGCAACCTCTGTGAAAAGTCCTGTGTACTCAATTGCTATTACCTGGACAAATGGTCAGAGACATTCTGAGTGAGAAAAACTCCAATAACAGAGTCCAACACAGAGCCTTTCCATGGAGTGAAACGCCTATCTCCTGCAGAAAGTTATCTTTGTTAGCAACCAATTAACTTTTTGCAATGGCATGTTAAGTTATTGTTATCCCTCTAATGAAGTATAATACTCTTCAAAGGTATATTAGAGCACACACAAGTCATCTTGTCCTGTCTCTTAATAGTGGTAAGTTGAAGAAACTTAGCTACTTCACCTGCAGATGTCTTTTAGTTGCAATTTAACTTCTTATGTCAAACCCTAGGGCATCATAGTGATGGTAGATGACATAGAGGGTAGACAATTTCACCCTAGCATATATCTTTTGCATCTGGATCTATACATAACAGATGTTTTACATGTAAAAAAATAATGTTCTAAACCCATTTATGTTTGGAAACTTTCATTATTTCCAAACTTTACTGCTCTTTTGCTTTGATGACTTATCATCCTGCAGTTTTTTTACTGTTAAATAGTTATCTACCAAGGCATAAGTTTACATATTTCTATGGTACCTTGAACAAGGCGCATGCGTGCTATAAATGAGTCTACCCGGCCTCGAAAAACTCTTCGTTCATTTTCCCACCATTTTGCTTTGTCCTCATCAGTTCCGTTGATGCCTTCGTTATCAATGTTCTCAAGAAGAAGCCTCCATACTCGAGTGGTCTCATCGTCAAGGTCAACTCTAGCCCTTTGACGCCTTTTGTTTATGGGATTGAAGGGGCCGTCAAAAGGAACTATTGAGCCATCTTTCTCATACAGAACAAGTGCATTGGACTGTTGCTTATCTTTTTGATAAGAAACAATTGACTTCTTCAGTCCTTTTCTTGAGATTTTAGATTTTTGTCTGTTGATATCTAGTTGCTGAAATAACTGGGTTAATCTTTCAATGGAGCAGTTTTTCTTCCTACGTGAGAGTGCCCGACTGGTACCTGCAGTGTTTGACATGTTGTGTTAGTTACATTCTATATCTCCAAAAAATGAACTGGAGTTTGGGTAGTTGACGGCCATGTCTCTACCTGTTGGCTGTCTAGCAGGACAGTTATTGTCATACGGGACAATGCTCCAGTTCTTGTTCACAGAATCTTGTTTCTTTGATCTTCTTTTTGTTTTCTGGGTTGCATTAATCTCAGCAGCTAACCCCTCTGTGCAAGAAAGGAGCCCATTTAATGTTGCATTGTTAGGATCAAATTCCTTCTCATGTGGACCTTTCGCTGCTGATGCTATCTCGGAACGCTTAGCCGGATCCCGAACATGACTCGCCCCTTTTGACCTCATTTTCTGTTTCAACCTTGAAACGTCGGCCCATGTCTTCATGAGTTGATCTCTATTCTTGGATCTTCCCATAAGCGCTGCGTAATTGTTAGCCACTCCACTGATTCCGACATGGGTAGAGTTGCAGCAGTAGTACTTCGACATTGTGAGTTCAACTTGTGGGTGGCTATGGTCCTTGTCTACTTGGCTGATATCTGCAGTGACAGCCACCGGTAATGACATTGTGAGTTCAATATGTGGGTGGCTATGGTCCTTGCCTACTTGGCCGATATCTTCAGAGACAGCCACAGGTGATAATGTGCTTTGTACGTCAGACCATTCTGTCTTTTCAGCTCTCTTTCTTTTAGAAATATCTGGGGTGGAGCTTCTGTGGAGTGTTCCGGTATGTGAGAAAGTCGCAATTTGAACATCAATTAATGTGGGGTCAGTTGTGAAGGATAGGGTCCGTTTTAACCCTCTGGTTTGCACCCCTTCACTGGAACTTGCACAAGGGCTGGAGTTGGGACTTTGTACTGAATAAGAGTCTTTTCTTATGAAACTCTCCGCATTTTTTCCAGATAAATTGCCAGGGCTTTCCACTTTCTCCCCGAGAAAAATGTTAACATCAGTTTGTGAATTGTCTATATTATCTTCCACTGGTAGCAACATATACTCCCTCAGTTCCTGATTCTCATTGAGATTGAGGTCATAGGCAGTCATTGACGGTTTGGAATTTACATGGTGGTTGGATTGATTTTCTGTTTCCTGACATACACTTGCTTCTCCCACTTGGCCATTCAAGTCAAAGTTTAAGGATCTTCTACAGGATTTAGTTATTGATTCTGTTGTTTTTGGTTCGGTTTCGGGATCAGGATTGGGTTCGGTGGCTTCTGTGGGAGGTATTGTTGGAGTGTTGGTTTTGTTCTTCCGAACATACTTCCTCTTAACTTGAGACTCAGTGGGCTTGGAGTTGGGGGTCTTAAATTTTGGGGTGCGTTTAGGCTTGTTTTCTCTGATCACCTTGGGTTGATACCTTCTCCTCCTCGGTTTCTTTTGAGGTGTATTATTCAGGTCAATAGCTTCGTTGCCTCCCTTATCAGCATCCTCTGTTACTGAGACTTTACCAGGCAATGATTCTGTGATGGGCCCTGGCACATTTTCGTCATGGTGGTCCTGAATGTTGACCATTGTAGCACCAACATTGTGTCCTTGGAGCACGTTTTGCTCACTTTGACCTTGATTGATGCCTGAGGGTGTAACACTTTGTAATCTCTGCCATGTATCTGGAGTTGCAGGGGCGAAAGCAGAACTTCCATTAGCATGCTTATTGCTTGGAAGTGAATTCAGATCACCGTTGCTGCAGAATAGACCTGAGAAAGCATATGAAATATGAAACTGGTCATGATTATTTCAGTTCAGGAAAACATGTATAACACATCAATGAGTGAGGATGAATTTGGTCTGTGGGAGAAAGCTGATTTAAACATGCAAAGTCCTAAACAGACAAGGCGAGGTAAGAATTCACTATACAGATCAATACGAGTGAGGATGACTGTGGTCTGCGGGAGACGAGCTGATTTAAACATGCAAAGTCGTAAACAGCCAATGAGAGGTAAGAATTCACTATCGTTTTTTCTTCACAAATGCTTCTGAAATTCGATCTTATATAAAGCAATCTTCTGAAACTGCAATGTTATTTACGATTTTGGATCCTCTCCATTTCTTTTACGAAATGGAAAGGCCATTTCCTCTCTTAAACCCATTAAATAATATTTTTCCCACAAAATCCCATTGTTCCTTTATTTTTACTCATAAATTTAGAACCGTTTGATGATCTCAGAAGTCAGATCTGGACCACCGAAAGGAAATGGATTCCATTTCTTTTTAGGAAATGGAGAGGATCTCCACTCGTTATTTACACAAACATCCATATAAAAGTATTTCTTATAGGTTTCTCATATAGTGTGTTTGGTAAATAACATGTGGCTGTATAATATCATGAGTATTGTCTTAGTAGTAAGAGCTCTCTTACCCTAACCATGAAGTTGGGGTTCGATTCTCACCCGCGACATAGTGCGCTCATTTGGACCAAAAAAATAAAAAAATAAAAGGCACTTTTTTCTTTCCATGACATGCTTTACAGAAAAAACTATGACAATGGAGCTGAGGATGTTTACAATTTGTTTCCCTGGATCATTTTGGAGTTCTATAGCTTCAAGATCTTGCAAAAGTTAAGCAAAGACTTTCACTCATTCAACCTAGACAAATTGTAGTACTAATAATTCTGTAGTTGAAGACAAATTTGTTCTTCATGCAACATTTTGCTTTTATTCACCTACTTTATTGAATCTACCCAAACATCCTATCATTTCATGTTTAGCACTTGTTTTTCACTGTTAAACCCAGCTTTTGCCTTTCATGTTTATGGACTGTTTGCATGCGAACTATCATCAATTTACGGTACTAGTAAGATGTTTGCTTAGCTGCTAGGTTGTCAAGAACCTTAAGATGTTTGCTGTTTAGTACTTCAAAAATTATAACATCATTCAGCAAAGAGAAGATCAATAACAAGGGCCATAACTATTCTTATAATCAAATACTGGACGAGGGACTTACCGTTTGTCACTCCGAGGTCATAAAAGCCATTTCCCTGCATGTTAATTCCATGCAACGCTTCTTGGCTGTTGAGAAATGGGTCATTATTTGTTCTGCTGCCTTCGGATTGAGAAACCCAACCAGGGAAGAACACGCCAGTTGATGTATTATCACCATTATTATTCCGCAATGTCAGTGATTCATTTATATTCAAGAGGTCCCTAAATGACATTGTATTGTAGTCAGGGTCACTGAAATTTTGATCTAATATGGTTCCATTTTCTCTTGCCCCATTACTATTCCAAGAACTATAAATGGGATAACTAACTGAAGCATGGTCACTGGAACCATAACTCATCACCGATCTCCTTCCTTGACTACTCCAATGGGGAAGGCACTCTCCGAAATCCCGTCTTTGGATTTCGCCATTTGCTCTCTCTAACTCTAAGGGATTTCCCCAAATGGTATTGCTTGTTGGGTAGCTCCTACTTTCAGAGTATGACAAAACGTTTTGCTGTGTAACTCTAGAGAGATATGCCTCCCTTTCACCCCACGCTTGAGCCAGCAGTCCCCCTTGCCCATCGTCGTAGATCGGGGTTGGGCTGATGCTTGGGCTCGAACGGGGAATGTTTGGTTTCGCTGGTGTCTCAGGTGTCCAGGAGCCTTGTGTATGAAAGTCATTCGCAACTGACACTGATCTTCCTCTCTGAGCTTCCATTATCCACCTCTGTGGAAACTCATCAAAGGAACCAATTTTTCCCTGTTTTCTTTTATCTCCCTTTTAATTAGGTGGGTGGTTGGGGAGTATTTGACCCGGAAAAATTGCTTCCCAAATAAAACTCTTTGTTATACAAAACCCCTCTTCTCAGATCAGACCCATTTCCTGTAAATACCTGAAAATTAATTCATTTTATGGAAATAAATTAAACACAAAAGGAATATAATCCAGATAACTTACAAGGTAAAAGACCAGCTCAGGTATTGCAGAAACAATGGATCATATACTTAATTAATTTTAGATTAAATGCGTATTAAAGAAAAACACAATTACTTGCAGATCTCCCAGATCAACACATTTTCACCTACCATATTTTAATTTTATTATTCCTTAAAAATAAAGGCGAAAAAAAAACTACGAACTTTGAATTTGTTCTGTTTCATCAAGGACAACAAATCCAAAAATAAAAAATAAAATAAAATTTATATATTGGATTTTTTAGCTGATTATTTCTTAGTTGAATATCAGTATATCACCCTGATTCACTGTTATCTTTGGAAATAACAAAAAAAAAAAAAAACCATGAAAAAAGAAAAGAAAAGAAAAAAAAGAGTAAAAATTGTAAGAAAAGGTAAATTCGGTAGATGAAAAAAATTACCGGTAAAAAGGGAGAATGCCGGAGAAGGAAGCCGGCGGTGAAAAGAGAGAATGGAGGTGATGTGTGAGTTACCAAACAGAACAGTTGGGTATTGAGAGAGGAAAGAGGAAGAGAGAGAGAATGAAGAAAGAGAAAGAGAAATGTATAAAAAATGAAAAGAAGAAAAGATAGGGTGGGTTGGTTGTCCTCTTTTATTCAGTGCTCCGTAGTATTTCATGCATGTTGTTACTATTCTTTATTACTTTCTTCTATCTCATTTCTAACCTCATCACTCTCAAACTCATATCATTCATATCCCCCCTCACTTTTCCCCTGCTTATACATTCTCGTGTCCTCGCGTCTCATTTATATTGTCCTCATTTAACTTTAATTTTTTAATCGTATTCTATTAGTCTTGTCAAACATGTCAGTTTCTTTGTTTTCTTTTTTTTAGTAAGTGATGATGTGATGTTTGACTTTTCATATGATTCTCTCAACAACACCCAACTTTATATCAGCACATGTTTTTATTACTCTCTCCATCCGTAAATAATCTTTTATTATTATTATTATTATTATTATTATTATTATTATTATTATTCACAAACACATGTTTTTAATACCCTCTTCATCCGTAAATAATCTTTTCTATTTTTTTTTTTTTTATTATTTTCATCTTTAGCTAAGATCGGTCAGAAAATCTATTCTTTCAGTTTAGTATATAATATGACAACCGTAATAACAATAATATTTGCTCCATATTCGATTTATTTATTTTCTTAAAGTGGAAAATCTCGGTAAGGTAACTTTCTACATGGAATGTCGAACGTTTCCCGCACGTTCTACTGAAGCACAAGACATCGCAACTCTACAAAATAAGTTTTTTTTTTCTTTTTTTTTTAAATTACCTCAACATCAATTTATAATAAGATTATGAATAGTAAAGATATTAAAAAGAATAAAAAGAGAGGGTAATTAGCATTCATAAGATTATTTTTATCCATGTATGTATAATTATCTGTGTATATAAGTACAATACAAAAGGTATTATGAATAAGGTTGGTATGTTTTGAGATATTGAATTTAATAATAAGTATTTTCAAAGTGTAATTGACCCTTTACAAAATGTATGTATTAGTTTTAATTTAACAAAGCCAATACAACATAGGAAAAGGATAATCCAACTTGAAATATAATTTTATAGTACATTTGTCTTAACCACATTACCAAGATTTATTCGTTTTTTGTTTATAAAATAACAATTTCTATTTTGATAAATAGAGCCGTGAATGTTTAGCAAAAGTAATAATTAAAGATCTCAAAAATTAAGTTGATGGCATGCAATAAAATAAAATGTGACATATTAAAGCATTGCACTCCATCTGTATCATCAAATGAATACTACAATATAACAACCAACCCTTTATCTTTGGGATAAACACACAATATCTCATGTAATTAAATCAAGATAATGAAGATCAAATGAATATATTTATCACAATTAATCAACTTTAACTCGTTCGTTGCGTTTCTTTAGTAAATAATGTGACAAAAGTTGATGAAGAGGTAAATATGTCAATTATTAGAAGGCCAATGAAAACGTGTGAAGCGTTGATGACAAAAACAAAACACGTGACCTGACTCGACACTTGTCTCATGGCGTGGTGGCATATCCCCAGTTTAAGTTTGACACCATTTTAGTAGAATTGCGTTTTTTATGCGATTTCTTATTAATTATTTTATTATGTCAGTTTCTTATGTTAAGAGTTGTTATTTGTCCCTTAAACGAGATTTCTCATTTCTTTTTGATTAATAATAGTTGTTGACGAATGAAATATCACGTACTCCCTCCATTCAACTTTTATCACCTCACTTCAATATAATACTCCTCACATATATTGAGGCAATGGGGTGATAATTTATGAATGGAGGGAGTAGTTTGTTGTTTGTCCGGTTCCCTTTTGAAGTAATTATATTCATTTGTTTGTTTGGGGCACTTTTCCTAGAATACGGTAAACCTGTCTTATTTGACTCTCGCATATATTAATATATTAATTTATGAGCACTAATCCTAAAGTAGTAAATGTTGAACTCTATAAAATGCTCTAAATAAAGTATTTGCTTGTCCAATATCTTTCGGTGTGAGACCAAAGTGCAACGTGCATGAACTATTAACCGAATCATTTCTTTTGTACAACATCTATGTTTTCATATTCCCTCTCCATTTATTTGACTTCTATTCTTTAAATATTTTTCTTTTTTTTGATGGAAAAATATTTTTCTTATCTACATTCACATGTACAGATAAAAAAGAAAAGATGCAATTTAATACAATCATAAGATTTTGTTTCCAAACATATGGCCTAATTGGTAAAAAAAAACTAAAGGGATATGGACAAATTGGTAAAAAAAAAAGTAAACAACTAGCCAGATAATAATATACAATTAATGAATTCAATATATGTTAACATATTTATCATCCATAATTGCATAGTTTTGTTAAGTTTAATAAGTTTTGTTGTTATGAATTAAGATGAAATAAACTTCAATTTTAACTATTTTTTGTTTTCACCATTACATCAAATTAGAGCCGGCAAAATTGACCCGATCCAAAGGATCCCTACTCAAAAGCCGAATAAACCCATAACCCGAATTTAGCCGAATCAATATGACGCGACCCCGACTCAAATGTTTTTTTTTCTTCAAATTGACCATTATCCATGAATAACTTGATAATAAAACATCGAAATGAGTCAAACTCAAAATAACTCGGTTTGACTCAATCTAATTTGAATCTTTGCAGACTTGATATAGCCCAAAATGATCTGGATCCGACAGATACCCAACCTAATTAAGTAGTAGTTCACTCGTTCATCAGTGAAAGTGACAGAGTGAAAGTGAAGATGCTGAGTTGTCGTTGCAAAATATATTTTTTAATTACCTTAAAATCAATATTTATAACAAGATAATCAAAAGTAAAGATATTAGAAAGTAAAAAAAAATAGAGAGTAATTAACATTCATAAGATCATTTTTATCCATGTATGTATATAAGGACAGTACAAAAGGTATTATGAATAAGAGGGAATTAAATTTGTGTGTTGATATATTTTGAGACCAGTATTGGTGTCCAAGCTACTTCATTTGCATTAAAACAAAACTATTTAGAGTTTAAATCGACTCCGAGCCCAAAATTGACTCCGAAACCGAAATTCGAGTCAACCTAAGTCAACCCAAGAATGTGAAAATAATGCCATAAATGGTTTTGTCACGTCATTTGCATTAAATAACACTATTTAGAATTAAATACGACTCAGGCCCTAAAACCCAGAAAATTTCTATTATTACGTTAACACCAACTCACCACAATGAGGTGGTGTTACCTTCCATTCAGATAACGACACATGTCATAAGACTAATAAAAATTATACTTCATTTCTTCAACATCATTTCGCTGCTAGTCTGCTAGAAATAAACATCGATCATTGACAACTCTTTAATTCAAATTTCAAACACATTGTTGTCCATTACAATCCCTTTAATAAGCGAAAATTGCTTTTGATACGTTTTATTCGGAAAAACTTTTTTTTCCTTTCAATTCGTCATTTTCACACACTTAAATTATTAAAAATTCAGACTATCTTTTTCCTAAAAATTATCTCAAAAATAAAAGGGTTAAATATTCCCAATTAAGGTTTTGTGGTATGAACAAGGCTCGATTTGAGAATAGGGTTTCACTTCCCGCCTTCCGAGTTGACGCCAACATTTACTATGAAGCCGGGAATTGAAAATCCTTACATAGAATCAGGAGCTCGTAAATTGACGACACATAATGTAACACCCCTACTTACCAAGAAGCCTTAACTAGGCCTTCCTTGATAACAAAAGACACTATCATATCGGTTGCCCGAGGTAAGTACATCAAATAGACCAACATTTAGTAAATACTTTACAACTTTACCACTGAAGACAAGGTACAACTCAACTACACAGAATAAGAAAAGGTACAACTGGTGACACTACTATCGCCTACGAGCATCTCTATGTCATACGATCTTCCAACCCGCAACATACACCAAGAAAACATCCATACATCCATACTAAACCTAAAAGTCATTCTACTCACCATCCCCGAATGAATTATCACAATTAGAAAACAATAACCGGGGTCAGTCAACTGAATAACTAATTTAGCAATATAGACATATAATGCAATACATTCCAATCACAACGTATCAATCATTACTCTGAACTCCATAGTAACCAGTAACCGATTACACACCAATGTGTGTAGCCCTGCCAGATTACCCATCATAACAGGTAATCCACACCGCCAGTGGGGACCGCAACCTTACCACCAAAATCCCCGCTCATCGCATCGAGCGAACCTAGATCATTAACGTGCACATTTCCTTTGTGACGGGAGCCACAAGAGGCGAACATAGGGTTGGAACCATCTCCCAAAAATGGTCCCACAACAATAATCAATAATCAACACAATAAATCTCAATCACACAATAACCATAAGAGACCGTCACATTACATGTATATCAATTAAACAGTCAACCGAGTATGAAAACTCTACCTCTAGCGAATCCAAGCAGCACCGATCATCAACACACACATGCACATGTAAGACTGCTATCGACACTTACAACAACGATATGGCCAGATTACAAACGATCATAACCCTAACCAAAACCAATAAATGGCGACGATGACTTACCTTACTCGATGCACTGATGGCTAAACCGAAACCGACACGCACATCCACTCCCATGGTGGTCTCCTAAGTGAAGACTCAAGAAGTGGTAGGGGAGAAGGAGGTTGATATATGATTATGTTGGTTTGTTTTCCCCCTCTTTTACCTTGCATTCCGACTCGATTTGAGTCGGTTTTTAGCCCCTTATATGCATTTTGTACCCGCATTGCGCATTCTATGAGTATATGCCTCTTATTGCAGGATTCGAGGTGGAAATCAAGAGACGGGAGCAAGTAGGAAGAAATCAAGGGAAAAGAGAAGGATTTAAGCTCAAATGGGCTCCCAGCCGGTCCCCTGACCGGCAGCCTGCCGGCCGGCTGGGACCCAATTCCTATACTTAGCCAAATTTTGAAGCTCAAGTTTTGAAGGCTTCTGGTGTGTTYCCAGCCGGTCCCCTGACCGGCAGMCKGCCAGCCGGCTGGGAGCACCTGTTGATGAAGAAATSTTGCAGAGGAGTGATCTCAGCCGGTGCACCGGCAGCCGGTCGACCGGCTGGGTCACATTTCCCATACTTAGCCAAAATTTGATGTCGAAGTTGAAGTACTTTCTGGTGTATTCGTAGCCGGTGGGTGCACCGGTAGCCGGCCCACCGGATACGGCTACCTGATGATGTTTGAAGATTAATTTTGGAGCAGAAGACTCCCAGCCGGGTCACCAGACCGGCAGCCGGCCGGCCGACTGGGAGCACAAGCCCGCATTCCTTATCATTTATCTCGTTTTAGGCCCATTTGGAGGGAAACTATATATACCCTCTCCTTAATTC
>VHZZ01015058.1:11971-22785 GCA_009801015.1 Silene noctiflora
TACCTACAAAACATGTTAAGACAAGCAAATGCAACTAGAAATACAATATTAGCTCAAAATAACTAAGATAAGTGCTAAATGACATGAGAAATAGAGCAAATAAAAGGGGTTAAAGCATATAAATAAAGCACTTATCATTATGGCTGCAAAAAAACGTCTATATCGAGGCGAATTTTTTTGGCAATTAACATAATTTACAAGGGCATAAGGAGTAGTACCTGAGGACGGAGAGTGAGGTGAGCTAGGAGGCGAGGGCGAGTTCTCGGCGGAAGTATGAGTGGTGCCAATAACAAAATCACGTAACCGAGAAGACGGAAATTTGAGTCGCTTACCACGACCACACTCATCAGCCTAACTAGTATCACCCGTAGTATCGACATTGTCTCATCCCCTCTTTCACCATTATCGAACCCAACCTCCTCATTAACAGCTACCTTTCCAACACCTTCATATGTTGGTCCCTCGGCATCAACCCCCCCCCCCCCCCCCCCCCCCCCCCCCCCCCCCCCCCCCCCCCCCCCCCCCCCCCCCCCCCCCCCCCCCCCCCCCCCCCCCCCCCCCCCNCAACCCCCCCCCCCCCCCCCCCCCCCCCCCCCCCCCCCCCCCCCCCCCCCCCCCCCCCCCCCCCCCCCCCCCCCCCCCCCCCCCCCCCCCCCCCCTCTCCCCCTCGGGAGAATCACCCGTGACAGCCCTCTGTTCGGCCGTACTAGCAACCGAAACATTATCCTCAAAAAAAGGTAAAACAGGAGCATCCGACAAAGAAGTAAGAGCCAGGTCAGCATAAGGAAAAAAATTCTCATAAAAATGAACATCCCGAGAAACAAAAACATCCCCGGTGGCCAGATCATAAACTTTTCATCCCTTATTGTGTTTTAAAAATTCGGGAGCAAGAAATTGATTTTTTGGTTTGATTTTCGCCTTATTACTTCGATTGTTAGGTATGAAATACTAACCTACTCGAGTTATTTGTCAACACAAAATCTTAAAAATCGCACATCTATTTTAATTTCCATTTTACTGTTGTTTGACTAACCCTTCTTTATCTCACCATCGAAATCACTCTCCCTTTTATCAATTCTTCATTTTACACTATCAATTTGTAATACATCATTTTTCTGGTCCTAGACTACTCGACCGAGTATAGGGTACTCAACCGAGTAGCTGGTGTGGCTGTTTTGTAAGGCTTCAGGTTGTTCTGCACTCGAGCGAGTAGGTTGGTACTCGGTCGAGTTTGGTTTACTCGATCTAGTGTAACCCACTCGGTCAAGAGTGTCTTACTCGGTCAAGTGTCTTATACTCGACCGAGTGTCCGGTTCGTCACGGGTTTTTCCATGGTTTGATTAAGATAATTAGAGAAGTATGTATAATTATGTTTAAGAAGCTTAAATCATTTTATTATCTTCTAAAAAGAACTTTTCATAAAAAGGAACGATGTAACTTCTTCTCTTATTATCTTCATCATTCCAAGGCTAGGGTTCTTCACCTTTGGGGTTTTTTGCATCCTTGCATTCATAATCGTTGGGAGTAAGTCATCTAGCATAGTCTTATGTTGTTTTGATAAGTTTGATCAAACCCTAATTGGGTTTAATTGGGGGTTTTAGGGTGTTTAGCGTTATATGTCGTCGTATTAATTGATTGGTATTATTCTAGGAAGAGACTTTGTAGAGGAGGCATTCTAGACCGTCTTGCTATACTTCTTGGATTTGGTTTTTAGGTAGGGTTTCCCTACTCAATTGGTTGTGTAATCAGTATACATGTAATGTGGCGATCTTTTATGATTATTGTATGATTGAGTTATGATGTTGGTATTGGTATTGTTGTGGGGCCATTTTCGGGAGATGGTTCCAACCCCATGTTCGCCTTTTGTGGCTCCCGTTACAAGAGGGATGTGCACATTAAAGATATGGGTTCGCTCGTTGCGATGAGCGGAGTTTAGGCGGTAAGGTTGCGGTCCCCACTGGCGGTGAGGATTACCTGTTGCGATGGGTAATGTTGCAGGGCTACACACTTTGGTGTGTAGTCATTTACTAGTTACTATGGAGTTTGGAGGATGTTTTTTACTGTTCACTTTGGTTGATTATGTATTATGGTATGTTATATTGTTATACAGTTGGCTGGCCCCGTTTTATGTTTTAAAATTGTGGTGATCCATTTGGGGATGGTAAGCAGTTGGTTTAGCAGGTAGTGATGAATGTTTTTGTTGCTTGAAGGGTTTCGACAGGGCTGAGTCACCACCAGTTTTGTAATCTAGCTTCCGCCGGATAATTGTCAGTTTATGTTTTGTTATCTTTCGGACTTTGAGTTCGTATCTTTATTTGAGACTTGTAATCTTTTTACTTAAAGTTATTACTTGTAACATGTTTCATTATGGTTACTATGATGTGCACTACCTCGGGAAACCAAGATGGTAACACCCTTATACATTGGGGTAGTCCTTGGTAAGGAACCTTGGTGTTTAGGGGTGTTACAAAGTGGTATCAGAGCGACGATTTTGGAATATAAACCAATGAACAAAATAAACATAGGGTGTCTATATAAAATGAACCCGGGTAGGAGTTGCTTAGAGCTCCAAAGGCTTAGGAGACGTCATAAGGCTGTACTTTGCATTTACAACTTTGAACCGGTCACTATGGGGTGTCACGGGGTCGTTGTATGCTTATCTGTGTTATATGTATGTTGAATGAGATAGCTCTGAGTTGAATGAAAGTTGTTTGGAGTATATTGTCTATGTGTTGAGATGTTTGACATGGTTGAATAGAATATCTGGTTTGAGTTAGCAACATGTAATAGGGTCTATGTTACGGTATATGTTTGTTTAAGCATGGGATTAGTTTGAACTTGGCATGACTCGACCGAGTGAGAGGAACTCTACCGATTATGGGCTACGCGACCGAGCCCCTGACACTCGACCGAGTGAGTAATTTATGTTTTGAGATAGAAGTTTCTGGAATTTTTTGACTCGACCGAGTGTGTGAGGCACTCGATTGAGTGGGGTGTATTCGACCTACTACATATTGTACTCGACCAAGTACGTTTTATGGTGTTTTTTGGTCAGCTTCTGGAGTGGTTGCACTCAACCAAGTACATATAGGACTCGACCGAGTGGCTTGTACTCCACCGTGTGTCTCTTAATACTCGAGCAAGTACCCTCTTTGGGTGGTTTTATGTTGCTTTGGGCCTTAGTCTATGTGCTTACGACTCTCCATATTTTTATAGCTCAAAGAATGCCATCCAAAAGATCTACTGCGTATATAAGGGCTACGGAGATGAGCATTGAGGAGATTACTCACATGATCGAGCCCTTCATTGAGGCTCTTAAGAACGTAGGGAAGGCAAAGGAAGTGATCATCGATGCAACAAAGATGAGCACTACCATTTCGAGCTTCAGTCCTACTACCTATGAGGGCACGAGGGTTTGCAGTGCCAAACTTGCTTGAGAACTGGTATAGGGAGATGGAGAGTTTTCTGGAGGTGGTTAATTGTCCGGAAGAGATGAAGGTAGAGCAAGCTACGTTCTACCTGAGGGATGTGGTTGGAGTGTAGTGGAGCCGTGAAAGAGAGAGTGCTAGGGAGTATTACAAGAGCTTGGGGGAACCTTCTATCCCTTGGGCTAAGTTTAAGAAGACGATAAGGCATCAGTTCGTTCCGGAGCACATTCGGAACAAGTTGAGGGCGGAGTTTGATTCTTTACGCATGACCGAGGGCATGAATGTGGCGGAGTACTAGCGCAAGTTTAATGAGTTGTCACGCTATGTGGATGATATGAAGTTGAACCAGTTGAGTTTGCCTCTTCGCTTTGAAAAAGGGTTATCTGTGAAGATCATGGAAACGGTAACTTCTGAGGTTCTTACGAACTTGAAGGAGGTTTATGTGAAGGATATTAACGCGAAGAGGTTGGTCGGCATGACTAGGGAGGCCAAGAAGAAGGGAAGTGAGAAGAGGAAGGCAAATAGTGAGGGCACCGGGACTTCGGGGTTCAAGCATGGGAACTTCAACTAGGGGAGAGCTTCCTCTGGTGGATTTGATTTCAGTGGAGGATCGTCTAATGGGGGCCATGGTGGTAGGAGCTACAGTGGCAACTCCATGTTGCAATGCTGCAACTGTGGCGGTTTTGGCCACAAGAGGTATGAATGTACCAGTTTCGATGAGAATGGCTTCCAGGGGCAGCGGAGAGGAGGTTTTTCCCAGGGACCAGGGCAGAGTATTGCTAGCAACCGACCAGCTGGGTCATGGCATAGCCAGGGTGGTCAAGGCAACAACAACAACTTCAACTACAACAATGGAGGGGCTTATCAGCGGCAGAACGGTAATGCAAATAAGAATTCAGTTGCTAAGTCGACTTCATCGGCCAACACGGTACAGGGTGGGGATCAGAAGAACAGCAACAAGCTGTTCATGATGGATAAGCAGGCGGCGGCGGACGATGCCCAAATTGTTACCGGTACTTTTCTTATCAATAGTAATCCTTCTTTCGTTTTGTTTGATTCGGGAGCAACACACTCCTTTGTGTCTAAGGGTCACGCAAATTCTATGGTCTGAGGGAGTATGAGTCTGTAAGGGATGAGGTCTTTATACCGTCAGGAGAGTCTGTATCTTGTGGGAGATTGTATAAGGGGGTGTCTATGATTGTTGGGCAAGTCGACTTTCTAGTTAATTTGTTTGAGTTTCCTATGGAAGGGTTTGAGGTTATGGTCGGGATGGATTATTTGAGGAAGTATAGTGCTACCATAGACTGTCACCAGAAGAAGGTTACTTTAAAAGGGCCTAAAGGAGTTAGGGTGCCTTACCGTGGGTTTGTGGTCAAACCCAAAGTCAAGATCATCGCAGCAATGACTTTGAAGTGGTCCCTGGGGAAGGGTTATCCTATGATCCTTTTCCATGTGAAAGACACAATGATAGATGAGCCATCAGCTTTAGAGATACCAGTGGTGGGTGAGTTTGGGGATGTCGTTCCAGATGAGATACCAGGGTTACCTCCGCAGAGAGACATCGATTTCAGTGTTGAGCTGAAGTCGGGGACGGGGCCTATATCGAAGACACCACACCGTATGGGTCCTAAGGAGCTGGGAGAGTTGAAGAAGCAGTTAGATGAGTTGCTAGAGAAGGGATACATTAGATCTAGTGTATCGCCTTGGGGTGCTCCAGTTCTGTTTGTGAAGAAGAAGGATGGCATTTTGAGGTTGTGTATCGACTACAGAGAGTTGAATCATGTCACGGTGAAGATCAGGTATCCTTTGCCAAGGATTAACAATCTTTTTTATTAGTTAAGTGGGGCCGGGGTGTTTTCTAAGATTGATCCAAGGTCGGGGTACCATCAGCTGAGGATTCGGGATGAGGACATACCTAAGACAGTTTTTCGATCGCGGTATGGTCACTATGAGTATGTGGTGATGCCGTTTGGGTTGACTAATGCACCAGCAGTGTTCATGGATTTGATGAACCAGGTTTTCAGTCAGTTCTTGGATCGGTTCGTGGTGGTGTTTATCGATGATATCCAATTATATTCTAAGACTAAGGAAGATCATGAGGAGAATTTGAGGCTGGTATTACAAACCTCGCGCGATAACCAGATATATGCTAAGCTATCTAAATGTGAGTTCTGGTTGGAGAAGGTGGCTTTTCTGGGCCATGTGATTTCCAAGGAAGGGGTAGTTGTGGATCTTAGCAAGATTAAGGCGGTGTCAAACTAGGAAGCACCAAAGAATGTGGCTGGGATTTGGAGTTTCTTAGGTCTGGCTGGGTACTACAGGAGGTTCGTAAAAGATTTCTCGAAGATAGTTAGGCGGATGACAGCTTTGATGAGGAAGGAGAACAAATTTCGCTGGGATGAGAGTTGTGAGACGGTGTTTCAAACTTTAAAGGAGCGTTTGACTACAGCACCTGTCTTAGCCTTGCCGGAGGGAAGTGAGAACTTTAAGGTGTACACAGATGCCTTAAAGAATGGGTTGGGTTGTGTTCTGATGCAGAATGGGAAGTTTATTATCTATGCTTCAAGGCAATTGAAGCCTTTTGAGGAGAACTACCCTACTCACGATTTGGAGTTGGGCGTTGTGGTAGTTTCTTTGAAGATTTGGAGACATTACCTTTATGGGGCAACCTTTAAGGTGTTTTCAGATCACAAGAGTTTGAAGTACATCTATACCCAAAAGGAGTTGAACATGTGACAGAGGAGGTGGATGGATTTGATAGGTGACTATGACATGAGATTATCTACCATGAAGGGAAGGCTAATGTTGTTGCTGACGCGTTGAGTAGGAAGAGTGTGCATTCCTTATGCACTGTCGTGTCTCTAATGCGGCTTAAGTATGAGGTGAATGAGATGGGGATCCATATGATTTAGAAAGGGGATGCTCTTGGGGATTTGACAGTTGAACCTGAACTTTACGAGGAGATCAAGAGTAAGCAAGCCGAGGATCCTAAGATTCGAGAGTGGAGAGATGGGGCAGAAAAGGGAACAGTTTCGAAGTTTTCTGTTCATGCAGATGTGAGTGTTCGATTTAGTAGGAGATGGTGTGTACCTAATGATATGGAGGTTAGGAAGATGATCATGACATAAGCTCATTGCACTCTGTATTCTGTACATCAAGGTGGTGCAAACTCTATAAGGATCTTAAGAAGACTTTTTGGTGGCCTGGGATGAAAAGGGAAACAGCTGAGTTCATGGCTAGATGTTTGACTTGTCAAAGGGTCAAAGAGGAGCAGCGAAGACCGCAAGGTAAGATTCAGTCTCTTGAGGTACCTGAGTGGAAATGGGAGTCCATCTCTATCGACTTTATCATGGGGTTACCGAGGACTTAGCAGGGAAACAATATGATTTGGGTGATAGTGGATCAGTTGACAAAGTCGGCTCATTTTATTCCGATAAAGGATACTTGGAGTAAACTGCAGTTAGATAATGGGCATAGGAAGAATGTGGTAAGATTTCACGGGGTACTAAAAGACATTGTGTCAGATCAGGATGCGTGGTTTATATCCAGGTCTTCGCGGGAATTGCAGGAATTGATGGGAACTACCTTGAAGATGAGTACGACATTCCATCCTGCAATAGACGGGGAGACTAAGATGACTACAAAGACTTTGGGGGATATGTTGAAGGCCAGTGTGATGGAGTTCGGTGGCAGTTGGGAGGATAGACTGGATTTAATTGAACTCTCCTACAATAACAATTTTCACACAAGTATTGGCATGGCACCTTTCGAGGCTTTGTATGGGAGGAGGTGTCGAAGTCCTATATGTTGGGATGACAGTGCAGAGGCTGTGGTTTTAGGACCACAGATGGTGCATGACATGATTGAGCAGGTATGATTGATCAGACAGAAAATGACAGCAGCTCAGGATCGGCAGAAGAGCTATGCCAGTTTGCATTGCAGGGACATCGAGTTTCAGGTGGGTGACAAGGTTCTTTTGAAAGTGTCACCTATGCGTCAGGTGATGCGCTTTGGGAAGAGGGGTAAGTTCAGCCAGAATTTTATAGGACCCTATAAGATCTTGGATCGGATTGGTAAGGTGGCGTATCGATTGGCGTTGCCACCAGCTTTGGACTGAGTGCATAACGTTTTCCATGTGTCTCAACTTCGAAAGTTTGTGAGTGATCCATCTCATGTACTAGAGGTTGAGAACATTGAGTTAGATGAGGCTTTGACCTATGCGGAAGTGCCAAAAGAGATATTGGACCGCGAGGGGCGCAAGACTAGGAATGGTGAGATGGTGTTGCTGAAAGTTTTGTGGACCAATCACAATGTCGATGAAGCAACATGGGAAGCAGAAGAGGAGATTAAGGAGTGATATCCAAATCTTTTTTATCAGGTATGTTTGGTTACGGGGACGTAACCTTGTTCTTTTCAGGGAGGTAGGAGATGATCGCGTGTATTTTGGGTCAGTTTTAGGTCAGTTTTGAGTATGTTTCGGGTTGGTTGATCACGGTTTTGGCATGGTTCGGTTATGTTTTGGATATGTTCGGTTTTGGCAGTGTTGGTGTTGTTTTTATAGGTATGGGTATGAACTTCGGGGACGAAGTTCATTTTAAGGAGGAAAGACTGTAATACATCAGTTTTCGGGGCCTAGCTACTCTGCCGAGTATGGGGTACTCGATCGAGTAGCTAGTGTGGGTGTTCTGTCAGGCTTCTGGTTTACTCGAGCGAGTAGGTTGGAAATCGATCGAGTGTGGCTTACTCGATCTAGGGTAACCCACTCAGTCAAGTGTATCTTACTCGGTCGAGTGTCTTATACTCGACCGAGTGTCCGGTTCGTTACGGGTTTTTCTGCGGTTTGATTAAGATAATTCGAGAAGTATGTATAATTATGTTTAAGCAGCTTAAATCATTTTTTTATCTTCTTAAAAGAACTTTTCACAAAAAGTAATGGCGTAACTGCTTCTCTGATTATCTTCATCATTCCAAGGCTAGGGTTCATCACTTTTGGGGGTTTTTGCATCCTTGCATTTGTAATCGTTGAGGTAAGTCATGTAGCATAGTCTTATCTTGTTTTGTTAAGTTTGATCAAACCCTAATTCTAACACCCCCATACCCCCAAGGCACCTTATCAAGGACTACCTCAAGATGTGGAAGTGCCACCATCTTGGTTACCCGAGGCAGTGTACATCACAGAAACCATAATGAAACATACTTAAAGTTTAACTTTATTAAAAATGTTACAAACTCCCAAAAATACAAATACAAAACCAAATCCCAAAACTGTGATAACAATATAAGATAAAGTTATGCGGAAGCTAGACTACTAAATAACTGGTGATGACTCTGCCCTGCCAATTCCCGCAGCAACATCAACAATGATAATCATCATCACCTGTTAAACCAACTGCTCACTACCCCCAAATGGATCACCACAGTTTTGAAAACAGAAACCGGATCAGTCAACTATAAAATAATATGACAATGCAATACATAAGCATGAACATCCACTGTAACCATAACCACCACCTCTAAACTCCATAATAACCAGCGACCGACTACACACCGATGTGTGTAGCCCTGCCAGATTACTCATCACAACAGGTAATCCACGCCGCCAGTGGGGACCTCAGCCTTACCACCAAAATCCCCGCTCACGCATGAGCGAACCCAAGTCCATTAATGTACACATCCCCCTTGCGTCGAGAAATACATGAGGCGAACAATGGGGGTGAGACCATCTCTCGCAATGGCTCACAATACCAACTCCAAACTCCAACAACAATATTTATATCATAAACATAGTATAAACATATCATAAAACATAGCAAAGATCGTCACATTGTAGTACATATCATTCTACAGTCAACTGAGTAGGGTAACCCTACCTTTTCGCAATCCATTATACCGCAGCCAACCATACTAACGCACAATGAATAACACATTGTCACCTACAACACAATAATCAACAATCAACAACACATACGATGACCAACACTCTAAACCCCCAAATACTCAAATTAGGGTTTCACAAATCTACAATAATACCGCAAAGGACTAGATCAAAGACTTACCCAAATGATTAGAGAAGTAAAGGTGTGAAAATCCCCAAAAAATGATGAACACCGCGCCTCAGATCGATATGAATAGAAGAGAAGAAGTTTACGTCGTTTGGTTTTTGTGAAAATATGCTTAATCAGCTTAAATGAAATGTTTTGAAGTAAAATACAATTATCAGCTACTTTCGTTCTATTTATATCAAACCGCGGAAAAACCAGTTACGAACCGGACAATCGTCGAGTACAAGCCACTCGACCGAATGCAGGACACTCGATCGAGTAAGCCATACTCGCCCGAGTTCTCAACAAACAGAACTCTGACAGACTACTTATAACACCTACTCAGTCGAGTACGTCCTACTCGGCCGAGTATCCTAAAGTCACAAATCTAATGTATTACAATAATTGGGCTCAATTGAGGGTTTTAAGGTGTTTAGCATTATATGTCGTCGTATTGATTGATTGATATTATTCTAGGAGGAGACTTTGTAGAGGAGGCATTCTAGACCGTCTTGCTATACTTCTTGGATTTTCTTTACAGATAAGGTTTCCCTACTCAGTTGGTTGTGTAATCAGTATACATGTAATGTAGCGATCTTTTATGATTATTGTATGATTGAATTATGATGTTGGTATTAGTATTGTTGTGGGACCATTTTCGGGAGATGGTTCCAACCCCATGTTCGCCTCTTGTGGCTCCCGTCACAAGAGCGATGCACACATTAATGATTTGGGTTCGCTCGTTGCGATGAGCGGGGTTTAGGGATATTGATTTAACGATGTTTAGTCATTTATGTTTAGCAGTAGAGATATTAATTTAACGATGTGAATGGGAGAATGAGTATTTCTTTTATGTTTAGCAGTAGAGATATTAATTTAACGATGTGAACGGGAGAATGAGTATTTCTTTTATTGTAGGGAGTAATCTTGTACCTTAGAATTGGATAATGGTGATGTGGTAAAAGATGGTGTTGAGATACCTTCAGAGGAATCAGTGAGTTGTGAGTAGATGAATGACTATCTTGTTGAATAAGGGTTATAGGATTAGAGTGATTGTACTTAATGAGCTAAATTTATTTTATGACGGAGTATAGGATTTTAGTTGGCTGGTGTGCTTGGAATTTGGGTTATTACGAGGCAACCTTAGGGTGTATGTTCGTTGAAAAGTTCATAGGATGAGGAAAAAATGTTGGCTTATAGAAGATATTAGTAAGAGATATGACAAAGATGATATATTAATGCTGGTATGAATTTAATTGTGCTAAAAGAGATTGGAAACTAGACGAATATGAATAAAGTGTTAGATAAGAGAGAGAGAGAGAGAGAGAGAGAGAGAGAGAGAGAG
>VHZZ01015062.1:12188-26366 GCA_009801015.1 Silene noctiflora
TCGACACCCTTATTATACTACTTAATTTGGGTTTTTATAAATTGTTTTTGATCGGGAATTGACGGCAAAATCCCGCTTATCATTTATTGAGGGACAGTTTGGATAAATCTTGAGCCTCCTCAATAGCCGTCATCTTCGGTTGCCATTTATCAATTAGGCTTCGAAGGATCTTTCAGACTTTATCCTCAGATTCAAACTCTCCGCCTAGACTCTTAAGTTCATTGACAATACTAGAAAAACGAGAAGAAAGACCATTGATTGACTCGTCTTTCATCATATTGAACATCTTATATTGTTGCATGAGAAGGTCAATACGATGCTTTTTTACTTGAGACGTTTCCTCATAGGCAAGGCTTAGGGTGTCCCAAATCTCTTTAACCGAGGTACATCCGGAGATCCTATTAATTTCTTGTTCACCGATGCCATATTGAAGAATGGATATGGCTTTAGAATTTTTCTCGACTTTACGATAATCGGCCTCGACATAATCGTCCTCACTTTTTTCGGTACTATTCCCATTAGAGTCAGTGACCGTCATAGCAAGGGGACCCTTTTGAATTATGACCTAACACTCATAATCCGCACTTTTGACATAATGTTTCATACGATGTTTCCACTAGGAATAGTTATCCCCTTTGAAGATAGGGTACTTAGTATGTTTCTCGTCCATGACTATAGGATCAATTCTTTGGTAATTAACCAATATCAAGAGCACGAGGCTCTGATACCAATTGAAGAGTCAAGGGCAAGAACACCTAAAAGAGGGAAGGGGTGAATTAGGTGTCTATTTTAAAATCTTAAGCTTAATGAAAGCTTATTTAAAACTCAATAACACTTTGGACAATACTTAGAAGAAAGGAGAAGTTGATACTTAGAACTATAGAGTTAGAAGTATGCAACAACGATTCAGCAAGTAAAAGTCACTGTGTACTCAAATGTTGATTCCGAAAGTAAAACATGAGTTTGAGTGGTGGTGGAAATAAGAATGAAATAGACACGACAAACGATGTACTTAAAACTGGCTCGGTCACTACTCCACGACCTACGTCCAGCGCTATTTTATTAAACACCTTAGATGTAAATTCATACAAACTAAGACACCGAATAATAAAACAACTCCCCAACCTACTTCTGTTGCTATTTGCTTAAAAGCTACTCCGCTTCCAAAATTATTGCTTAAAGCTACTCCACAATAAGACTTTACTTTGCACTACTCCGCCGAAAGACTCTATGCTCAAAAGCTACTCCGCTTCGAAGACTTCGTGCTTAAGATAACTCTATCCTAAAACTTGGTTTGGGTTCTACCCGGTTTGTTACAAGACTTCACTTATCTCAATGGTTGTTCATACAATGAACAGATAAGATAAAGTTTAAGTACTAACACAGGATCATCGAACAAGATTTGAATGACTAAGTGCAACACAACTCATTTGAAAAGACTCGAAAATAAACTTGTAAAAGGGGTGACTCAATAATAGTTAAATGATAAACGATTTTGCAAAGTTAATTTACTCGATTAAAAACGTAAGTCTTTTTTATGATTTAAAATTCTTTGTTGCACACTTAAACAAATGACATGAGTAAGGTATTTATAGTGTTAAGTAGAGTATACATCACACTTAAAATATCTCACACAACAAAAATAAAGTGATTAAAATAATGTAAATAAGTTTGCTTGGGCAACATGTAAGCCACGCTTTTCTTTTCCAAGTAAACCGAATATTCTTCCTCAAGAAATCGGTGTTTACTCAAGCAAGAAATCAACTTAGTGCACATATAATTATGGTTTTAAGTTTTTGCACAAAAAAATCATAAATGACAAAGTTTAGGGGAAGCATAAACATTTCCATATTTGTAAAATTAAACAACCCATTTATAGCAAGTGTCTTATTTTCCAAGCAACTTTTTTTCCAAGACATTGAAAGCTTTATTTTTTTTCAAAAACTTCAATACTTTTCTAGAAAATCATTTGTGAAACTTGAAAGCATTTAAATAAAGGTTCAAAAGATTTTCGAAATATTTCTTTGAAGACGAGTCAGAAATCACAGTTGACTGAACTGTTGTTTTTAGCACTTAGACACAAAATCGAGTTTAATGAGCTTACAGACTCTTACAGTATTGACATTATTCATCTTTGATCTTCTTGATAATCTTGAATTAACGATTGAAGCTTCATACTGCATGATTAAAACTTAAGAAGCACACAACTAAATAACAATGAGCATAATTTATCTTAATGCATCATTAATTAGTCTAATCAAATTGAATTTCAACAATTTCATAAATAATTTACACTAGTGGAAAAAAAGTAAAGCATGATGAAACACAAAATGTTTCACCTTTGGCAAATTCTCATTTGTGACGGAAGGTATCCGTCACAAATGAGAAGACGGGTACCATTTTGTGAGACAAAATGCCCAAATAGAGGAGAGGGGAAAACAAGTGGGGGTGTCCCCACCTTGTCCCCTATTTGTTTTGTGAGTGGCATTATCCGTCTTCGGATCCGACCCGTCACAAGGGAGACGCTTTGTTCACCTTTAATATAGTTTGAATCCTAGCTCCGCCCGTGCAGCAGATGGCCAAACCAAATAGCCCAAAAGTAAAAAAAAACAGTTCGAGGTACTAGGAACATAAAGCACCACCGCACACCGAACCCTAAACACAAAACCCTAGCGCCGTCGGCGTTTGCCGTTGGCTGTCCGCCATGGGAGAAGGTTGCCGTGGTCTTCCAATGTTAGCTCCGGAATCGAACCCGAACCTGAACGCGAGCTCGTTTCTCGTAAGTACTTGTTACTCCGTATTATTTCGTTCTTGTTGTTCTTGCCGGATCCGGTACGGAAATCCATGTCGTGTCGGGTCGAATCAACATAATGTGTTGTCATGCATATGATTAAACTTGTTGTTTTATGTTCAGGACAATGGTGCTAGTTCATCAGGGACTAATCTCAGATCATCATTTATTGGGATGGGATTTTCACCTTCTTTAATAGACAAAGTCATCAATGAAAAGGGTGTGTTATGTTATGTTATGTGTTTATCAATTTAACTCTATTCTTGTGTTACTCCCTCCGTGCCCATCATTTGTTTACATGTGTTTATCAAATGAGACGACTGGAGTATTTGGCAGCTTATTAACTTTATTTGAAATGCATGTGTTTTAACCACAGGAGAGGATGATACACACCTGTTGTTGGACACTCTCTTTGCATATTCAGTAAGTAAATTTGTTATTTCTCTTTGTATATGGTGTATGTGGTCTAACATTATCTTTTTGCTTCCGTAAAATAACAACGAAGGTGGTGGAGGCTTAAGTGAGGTGGTGGTGGCTAGTCGTTGTCGCCTTGTGGTGTTGAAGGTGGTGGGCATTGATAGTGGTGCGTGGGAGGAGAAAGACCGAGTAAGAGGGGTAAGTGATGGTTGAGAAAAGGGGGAATAACATCACACGTATAAACGAAGTGAAGGTCGAAAAGTTGACCAAAGTTGGTTGGAAAATGAAGTTTGGTAGTTTTTGACAAGAAAAATAAAAAGTTTGGTAGTGCTTAATAAAAAAGAAATTAAATGCACGGTATTAGCCAAGTGTTATAAAACTAAGGTAGGGTCGGACAAAAAAACTCTATTTCTTGTGAAAGAAACTTTCTTCAATGGTAGTCCAAATTGGTTTTCCGAGCTTTTGTTCAGGCACCCACTCCTGTATGAGTCAATAGTATACTTCCAATATAATTGAATCTATTTATCATCTTCATCTTATACAAAGGGGTGAAAATATTTTCCTTCCACCCCATGGTATCTTGTTGCCCGTGTAGACAAACATGGCTACCCATTCAATTCCTTGCTCCCAAACCACCTCCAAACTACTATAGGTATTCCATATGGTCCTTTTGCGTTCTTTGGCCCATCATCTTCAATGCCGTTTTGACTTCATCCTTTCAAACTCTTTCTCTACATTCTCGAGTAACCATACTTGAAGGGATGTTTAAATAAACAATATCTTGCTTTTGATGGCCATAGAGCATCAAATTAGTAGCAACACAAGGCTTTCTTTGGCTCTGCTGGAAATAAACATAATAGTAAAATGTGAATACTGACATGAGGCCTTCTTAGGAGGCCATTCATCCTAATACTTAATACTAGCCTCAGGTGTGGAGTTCCGATGAACTCGTGTGTTAGTGCCTGTACAATCGCACCCCTAGAAGTTTTGCCGTTTTTTTTATATTTCCGTCTTCTGAATTGTGGGTTAAAAGTGAAATTGGTTGCATGCTTAGCAAGTTGTAATTCTCCTTATGTTTGGGTTGTGTTATCTTTTTTGCTTCTTATTACGTGCCGTAGGAGCCCAACCAATTAGGCTAAGATGATATTTTTGTTACATAAAAAAAACCAACAATGACATTATTTGTCTTAGAAGTCATTATTAACCGTGTTATTATGCACTTTTCATAAACCTGAGATATTCTTACTAGTATTAGACTGGTTCTTAATAAGGTCTTGTCGACTTTTTAGGGTCATGATACTCAGGAACAACTTGATTCTGGATCATCGGATTCTTTGGATGACTCGTGTCCATCTCTCAATGAGAGACGGAACTGCGACCCACTTATCAGTATTACAAACAGTAACTTGAATCAGGTTTGCTGTAGAACAATTGTTTTCTCTTCCAAAATCACGTTAGGGGTTCTCTAAATGCAAAGGTGATGAAATTGATGCTTGTAATATACCCCCTTTGCTTCTTTGGAATCGCTCCACCCTCACAAATTTTAAAATATAGGGCAATTCCAAAGAATCGGAGGGACTATTTATAGCACCTGCATTACATCTACATTTGACCTCTCTAAATGCACGTTTTATGGGAGCTTCATCTAGGTTGTGATTCTTTTGCTCATTGAAGTATAAGCTAAATTGCTAAATTTTCTTATAAAAATATGTAAGATTTTTGTTACTTGGCAGTTGTACTTATTTCCATGTTATATAAACAATCGGTATAATCCTCGACTTTTTTTTTTTTTTTTTGAATTTTTTTATATGATCATGCCTACCATATATTAAAATTGATAATCTTTTAAATCCGCTTATTTTGTGGTTTTTGAAAAATCAAACTAGGCGGTGTCTTTAAAAACATTTACTTCCTTCTCAAACCGTTTTCATGTTTTGGGAACTCTACCCTTTCTAGATTTAATAGCTGGTGGCGGTCAATAGTTCGATCTAATACAGTTGGATACTGATTGATGTGATGACTGGTGATTCAACCTTTTATGGTTTGCTGGATCTTAGTTGTCTTTTTTTTTTCTTGTATTTCTTGATTCACTATGGGCCTAAAAGATTAATATCAACCGGAGTTACTTAATACGCTCTCTATTTCTTTGATGTCTTCCACTTTGAAAGTGGCAAATTTCTTAAGATATATAATAAATTATACAAAAGTAGAGATGACATAAAGTAGGTGGGAAACCTACATTGGAGAGAAGTGTAATACCAAAAAGAGAAACTGGAAGAAATCAAAAAAATGGACCCAAGAAGGAAAATTGGAAGAAATCAAAGGTGGGAGTATTTAATTTAGGAAAATATTAACAAACAAAAAGGTGTAGAGCACCAACAGTTCTCTAAATAGGAAGGTCCTCGTGATGTCTTTTCTTTTCCTTCCAATTAGTGAAGTTGATTTGCTTTGTGCTCTTTTAAGTTCAAGAGACTATAATAATAGTTATTATTTGAACTTTTCTCTTAGAACCTTTATAAATATCTTGAAGTTTAATGCTAGTCGGCTAAAAAGTGGCATGAGGCTTGCTTATTATCTCATGGACTCTGTTAGATTTTGATGTTGCAGTGATGTCATGTACCGTCAATCTCTTGGAGTTGCAAGGCTTATAATACTAGTTGTGCAGCATTGGCTTTTTAGTTATATCTTTTACTGTGTCCATCATTCATATTATCTATATTTCTATTGGCCCTCATTTGAATTAATTTTGTTGGGACAGACTCTGGTAGTCTCAAAATCGCTGTCATCGGCTTCACTGGATAGCTTGCTTAATGACGAGGAAGATATAAAATTAATACTTTATATATAACTAAATAAAATTTAAGTGTTTAAGTTTGGGCTATTATCGTTTTGAACCTGTCGACGGTCTTAACTCTTATAGTAAGCAGAGTTGGCTGACCATGTTATAGTTTTTCAAATTTGTACTTTGCCTAGTAATTACCCTTGGGCCATAATTTCTTGCTCTTACAGAGTATGGCCCATATTAGTATTACTACCAAGTACCACTAATAAAACACTAGAGCCGCACCACATTTTCCTCATATGTTTCATCCCTCTCATTTGAGTTAATTTTGCTGGGACAGACTCTACTAGTCACAAAATCGATGTCATCTTCTTCACTGGATAGCTTGCTTAATGATGAGGAAGATATCAATGTTATTACAATACCAGAAGATATATTTCCAAAGGAGGTAAGCATTTGTCAGCATTCTAGCATATCTTTTAAGGGTTAAATTATTGCACTGGGATGTGCCAAGAAAATAGACTGTCATGGTGAAACACATGGTTTCTTAAAACATTCCATGATCTGTTGTCACTCCTGAACTTTGTGTGAGGTAAAGTGTGATGTTATTATCTAGCCCTCATTTTTTTCACTTATGCACTCATGCCTGTAGGAGCTTGATGTAGATGAAGATGTTAGCGATGACAAAAGAGCATCATTATTGATGATGAACTTCCCGGCAGCCAAAGTTGATTTTGCTATCAATAAACTTGGTAGGTTTGAGGTTTTTTCTATGTTTCATACTTGTATGAAATTGTCCTTTTTTCTAGTTTTTCCCTCCCGTTCAATGTGTAAGGTGTTTTTTTTTCCCTTTTTCTGTGTAATTTCTGCCACAAATCTTTGTTACTTGGCTTGGGTGTTGGCGACTTGGCGTTAAATAAAGTATAAATCTTAGTATGCGATTTAAAATCAACAACAATAATGACAAAGCCTTAATCTCGAAATGATTCAAGCTCCAATGACATGAACCGTACAGAAAGAGTAATCGATAACAAGAAGAGCAATTATAACACCATGAGATATATTAATCCATGATTATGGCAGAGAGTAAATACTAAGAGCATAGCCTTAATGAAACTTTATTTTGTAGTGGGAAACTATTATGCTTTCTTGAATTCGCTGAGTACACTCGTTACGAAAATCCTTTATGGCGTTCCATCATTTGCATCAGAAAAGAGTTGAAGTAACACAGTCGGTGACACTTTAATATTCAGGTTTTTCAACTTCAGATTTTAATGCTGGTAGGTATGGTTCAGTGAACGCTGTCCTACAATTTGCTTGTAAGCTTTAAAATTTTCAGTAGATACTTATTCTACGTATGGTATTCACGCTCAAAATTTCAACTAATTCTTTTGTTTAACTTTCTAGTTTATTTTGGTGAAAGTCATGAAACATATAAAGATATGGATGGAACTGCAAGTTAATGAAGTTATGGGATCATGAACCATGATGACCTGAAATATCATAAGAAATATATGACTTATTGCATCATATTCCAAAGGCAAAGACTAGTCCAAAAGCCGATGAATAACAAGTATATGATCCCATTGGAACTAAAACTAAAATAGTCCATGTGTAGGTGTCTTTAAATTTTGTGCAGGTCCTTCAAATTTTTGTTTGTAATGTATTTTAGTTTTCATGATTGCAACATTTTTTGTGCATCCTTTTCTACCTCAACAGTCTAGACTCTACCCTTTCGATTTTTTTGTTTTTTTTGTTTTTTTTTTTTAAGAATTAAAATAATAATCAATGCGTAGGTAGGAGTGCTCCAATTGATGAACTCGTGGACTTCATCACAGCAGCTGAGATAGCTGAAAGTGAAAACTGTGACGACTCGCCTATTGACAATCATATAGGGAAGAATGAGGTCTGTTGGTAGCGTTTGCTGTATGTTATTCGCCTTTTCAGGCTTCTGCCATTATAGGTTTATTTTAACTGCTTAAATTTTAGGCGTATTCGCCTTTTCAGGCTTCTGCCATTATAGGTTTATTTTAACTGCTTAAATTTTATGTTACATTTTAATGATGTTCTTGAAAGTGGAGTTATCCGTGAGTACAAGTTCATATGCGTTAAACTATATTTTGTCCGAGCGCGTATAGTCAGTTGATGCAAAGGCTAACTATTATTTAGTTCTAGATTATGATGGTTTTTTAAGTAAATGGCCTTGCTAAACCAGCTGCCCTTCTTTTGTTGTGATGTAGTAGTCATTTGATGCAATTCTCAGCGTAATATTCGTTATGGGTCATCGAAAAGCACCTTAACCATATACATGGGTAAGGCTGTGTACATCCAAGCCAAGGCAATGGTGTAATGTTTTTGTTTTGTAGTCAGCAACGCGGCTTTTGAAAATCTGTATATACTTGCACTGAACTATCTTCTTGTCCTTTCTTAGTGATCTTATTATGTATTAATTTCCTTCCATCATCCATCATTATGGTGGTATTTAGTATTTACTGCTTATGTCTTGCTCTGCTTGATTTGGACTTTTGAGTATTGTAAGGCTATTGCCAATTGATTTAATCTTTCTAAAACACAGCATATCAGTACAGAAGCTTTATTCGGGACCATGGACAAGACACTTCAATTGCTCAATATGGGATTCAATGAGCATGAAGTTTCATTGGCAATTGAACATCTTGGTATTTTTGCTATTTACATAATTTTCTGACTCAGTAGAGTTTTTTTTTTTTTGAAGAGTTGCGGTGTAGCAGCTGGTGTGCATGTTTTTTACATTTTTTGCTGGTAGTTGTAATCTTTTGTTATAGTACCTCCATCTTTTTTGCTGGTAGTTGTAATGTTTAGTTATAGTACCTCCATCCCAAATTTATTGTCCGCACTGACTTGACAATCAACCAATGTCAACTTCAACCATTAATTTCTCCAAATGTATGTTCAGATACGTGGTAAACTATATCTTGTTTGATTTACCAAAACTACTACTTCATCCCAAAATAATCTTCCTGCTTCCCTTTTTTAGTCATCCCAAAATAATCTTCCTAACTTTCTTTACAATACTAAAAAAAACTTGATTTTCGTGTAAACTTTACCCCACTTCTCTCTACTTTTCATTATTCAGTCATAAAAATTGGTTTCCGTGTAATTTATAATCAAGAAGGGATTCAGATTTTCATTTCAAAAAGTAATTATTGTCAGACACATGTGCGCACCCTCGTCCACTGTGTTGCCATCTTACTAAAAAGTTGCAACTATTTTTTTTTTTTTTTTTTTTTAATATTAAGCATGCTTGTTATTTCATGACCACTGAAAATAATGGCAGAAGTATGTTCTTGTTACACTGTTACCTCCAGAGCGCAACTTGTATCGTTATATGGTGGTATCCTGTTTGTCAAGTTGGAGTTAGTTTATCTCCACCACACTTGAGAAAAAAGCCTTTGGACTTGTTTTAGTATGTCAGTCATCCAAGGCAATCCAAGCCAAAACGATTTGATTTTTTATATTACTGATTTCAATTCGTGTGTCTGACTCTCTACTCTTTTTAGGTTCTGAAGTTCCTATCACAGAGCTTGCGAACTCTATTTGTGCTAGCCAAATGGGGGAGTCGTATCTCACTAATTCCAAGGTTTGTATCTTTCGTTTATCTATGTTATCATGTGGTATACGACTTGGTTCTATGATGTTAAAAGTTATGAAAAGGCTATTTGTTTAGCATAATTTAACAATGGTAAATTCATACTATGATTACTATCTCTGTGGAACACTGGAACTTGAGATTGCGGACGGAGTTTTGCTGTCGCTGAAGTCAGGATTCTTAGGCTTATAACCATTAGCACTACATTTAGCATTGGTCATGTTCATCGTTTCTAATTTGCTGTTGTGTGTGCAGAATGCTTCAGTTTCCGCTAAAGCAAAATGTGGGTCGTTAGAAAGCTCTTGGTATCGTATCAAGGGAGAACCTCGCCAGTCTGGTGACATGTTTAGTGTTAAAATGGAGGAATATGGTGAGGATTATGCTTCTCAGACGAGCACCATGAGCATCAAAGAAGAGTATTATGACGAGTCAAGCACTCTGACAAGAGACTTTGACATCGATAAAATGAAGGGCAAAAGGCCAAAACAAGAATTCGAAGACGATTTCACCAATTTCAATGGTCCCTTATGGAAGAAGAAGCCGAAAACTCTAACGATAGGTAATGACCCCTTAACCTTTAAAAAAACCCTTGTTAACAAATATGCTATGCCTAACCCATCAAATACCAGCTCTGGCAGAGGCATTGATAAAATGCTTTGTGGACCTCCATATTTCTTTTATGGAAATGTTGTAAATCTATCTACTGTGGGTTGGCAAAAAGTATCACAATTTTTGTACGCTCTTCAACCTGAAATCGTCAATTCACAAGGCTTTTCAGCCTTGAATAGAAAGGAAGGTTACATTCATAATCTTCCTACAGAAGACCGGTTCCTTATCAAGCCAAAATCACCAATGACAATAGAAGAAGCAATACCTCATACAAAAAAATGGTGGCCATCATGGGACTCCAGGAAGCAGTTGAGTTGCATTAATTCTGAAACCAAAGGGAGATCTGAAATATGTAATCACCTGGGAAAAATGTTAAAAGATTCTAAAGGAGTACTAACAGGTGAACAGCAGACAAAGTTGCTCTATTATTGCCGGAATATGAATCTGGTTTGGGCCGGGACACAGAGACTTTCTCCAATGGAACCCGAATATCTAGATCGTATTCTCGGATACCCAATAAATCATACCCAAAATCCCGCCATGACCTTGGTGGAGCGGCTTGAGTCTTTGAGGACCAGTTACCAAACTGATACATTAGGGCACCATCTTTCTGTCTTGAAGCCTTTGTTCCCGGGTGGCATAACCGTGTTGTCTCTTTATAGCGGGATTGGTGGGGCCGAAGTGGCATTACACCGGCTCGGAATCTACATGAAAGCAGTCGTCTCAGTAGAATCTTCGGAAATGAAAAGGAAGATACTAAGGAGGTGGTGGCAGGGGACTGACCAAACAGGTGAGTTGGTACAAATTGAGGACATTCAGAAGCTGACAAGTAACAAGTTGGAGTATCTAAAGAGGAAATTTGGTGAGTTTGATCTTGTAATCTGTGAAAGTCCTTGTACATATTCTGAAAAAGGCACGAAGACGGTCCCTGGAAGCAGTAATGTTGAAGAGTTGGATTTCACCCTGTATTATGAATTTGTTCGCGTTCTGCAACGTGTAAGAACTATGACAGGAAGGAGATAATAAGCTAATAATCCATGCAAAATCATAGGCCTGTTGACAATAAATTGGATGACAGTGGATGCAAGCTTTTCTGAGGAGTAAGAACATAATAAGCTGCAGCAGGGGTTTAATTTAGGCTGTAATAAGCTGTAATTTTCTATATCAGACTTTTGTACTGAATAGTGTTTTCTGTATCAGCCTTGTGTGTCAGGACAGATGGCTGATATTTTGGTCGTCTGATCATGCTAAAGCTGTAAATCCATCTGGCACTTCCCATTCTTTAATGAAAACCTTGTATGATTGTGAATTTAGGGATGTCAGTGGGGCGATTTTTGGCGGGTCTCGCCCCACTGACGTGTCATCTGTCGCGGGTTATGGGGTGGCTGCGGGTATCACACTCAACTTGAGACTTTGGGTGAGTCTTGACCCCACATTTAAGGGAAATTATCCAATGAATGTATCTCATATGCTATTTCTTTTTGTAAGAAAAAAGAAGTAAAGTGGAAAAGTAAAGTCTGGGATGAGTCTGAGAGATAAGGGTAAGATTATCCGTCAGACTCTGCTACATCAGCTTTCCACTAACTTTTATTATTTCTTTATTGTTCAGACTCATCTCAGACTTTTTACATTATCCGTAGACTCACCTCAAACTCTACTTTCCTACTTTCCACTGCACTTACTTTTTTTTTTTTAAAAAAAAAATGCCACATGGTATTCATTTATTGGATACTTTTCACTCATGGTGGGGTCAAGACTCACCTAAAGTCTTAAGTTGAGTCTTGGATTTCCAAGACTCAACTCAAGACTTTGTCAAGACTTTTGTAGATTATTGGTAATCTTGAGTGAGTTTGTCTTAAGACTTACCAAAGTCTTGTCTCAAGACTACCAATAATCTTACCCTAATGTATAAAATTTGAGGTGAGTCTGAACAATAAAAAAATAATAAAATTAGTGAAAAGTTAATGTGGCAAAGTCTTAAGATTTAAAAGAGTCTTGCTAAAAATCTTACCTAAGAAATGAAAAGAATGGGATGAATGTTACCATTGATGATGATAGAGATGCATGTTTAGACATATAGGGGTCATAAAACCACAATCATTAAAGGGGTAGTAAGTCCACAATTTCTTCGTTTTATAGCAATTGCAACATTATGTCAATTGGCGCATAAAAAGATTACAAACTCCAAAAATATGTCATACCAGGTTTTGTAACAACCCGAATTATACAATAAAGAAATAACATAATATAAGGTGATAATCAGAGTATAACAATAATAATTATACTAAGGTTAAGGTAATGGGAGGTAATGGGAGGATGTTACCATCTTGGTTTCCCGAGGCAGTGTTTCATAACTTCAATCAAAGAACTAGTTAAATATATAACAAGTTTAGTGATTTACAAATGATTGAATGATTAAATGTAAACTATAACATATACAACTCGACTACTATTTAAGTCATCCAACTTTGTAGCTCAACTCCAAGTTCAAAGCGCGTCTCATCTCCCGCGTGACACTAAACCAACCTGTACATAACCTGCTCCACATATGATTAGAAATATAATATGGATCGACATAGGCCACCCCGGAAATAGGTGACAATTTACAAACAACCTAAACATGACAGTTTCGATAATAAGACACAACACGATATATAAATATGCAACATGTCAATGAAATGAATGAGAAACGATTACACCAACATCATACCGGTATCGGGACGCACCTAGACGTACCCACAACTCGGTGACGACACCGCAACACTTCCCACCAACACAGTTAGACCGCAGTCCGTAAAAAAGGTACTCGGGACGCACCCGTGGTACCGGGTCCGAGCCCTGACCGAAACCCCTGCCAGACGACGTGTCTCAACCACATGTGTCCCTCCATAACTCAAGCCATTAATGTGCACATCCCTCTTGGAGTGAGAAGCTCCAAGAGGCGACCCGAGCGTAAGACGGTCTCCCAACTGCCTTACGTCTCCATAACAACAAGTACCACCGCCACAACTCCTCCAACAACCATCAACATGTACAATAACCACATGAATGCAAACATGAAACGCAATGTACCGAATATGACTTTCCATGAGACACACTTTTCAACCATGTCATACGCATACCAAAGTATCCAAATATACCGACTCTCTAGTCGTCACAAACCAACCTCATGATATAATGAATTTCCGACATATATGAATCTCATTTTATTCATTTACCATAGTGAATGCAACATTATTTCTATCATGGTTTCTAAGTGACAAATGCATACAAACACACATTTACATTATCAAAATCGAGTAGGATTAACCTACCTTTTAGCAATCTCCTAAGTTACTCGAATCCGACACAATCCCGTCTTATGTGTTGGAGTAGGTGTCCTCCTCAATATTGCGTCTACATAATAAATCTCGTAAAAAGGAATATCAGGGATATATTTTATATTTGTCAGTTGATTAACGTAAATCGGTAACGCTCGGTTGACTAGAGTTTGACGTTACTGTCGTAAGACGGCGGTGATTAACTGATCCCTTTCGGTCACACCTAAAGGATAATGCCCAAATGGAATAACTAATTATTTGTATAAGATATAATATAATTAGTACCTTGTATAAATTGACTTTTAGTTAAGTCAAGTGAATTTATTTTGATGATGAGTTACGAACTCGGGACAAAGGAATTTATTACTCCCTCCCATCCACTATCTTCTTCCCCTTCCAAGTGGACACGGAGATTAAGGGAGGGAGTATTATATTGATAAAAGAAAATGTGGAGTTGGGGGATTGTAGAGGGGTAGGAATAAAATAAGAGTAAAAGAGTTGGTGGRGTTTGGTGATAAGAGAGATGAATGAATAAAATAAGAGTAAAAGTGTTGGGTGGGGTTTGTGATAGGAGAGAAGGATGAATAAAATAAGAGTAAATTGTTACCAAAAATAGAAAGGGGAAGAAAAC
>VHZZ01015072.1:5134-18933 GCA_009801015.1 Silene noctiflora
AGTCCAGTTTTATCCTCGCATTTTATTTCTCCCCACCAAATATAAATCTTTTCAGTTGACCATAGCTACAAGCTACAACAACAAAATCAAGTCTCCCAAATATATTAAGATCTGCCAACATTAATCATTGTACACCGCCATTAATTTGAGATAGAAAGATAATAAGAAGGTGGAGAATCTCCGTGATTGGTTGGAATAAGAAGGGAAGAGAAAAAGAAATCCATTTCCCGCAACGAAGAACAACATTTTACCACCAATAAAGAGTTAAAAATAAAAAGGAACTTTTTCCCTTCTGCCCTATTCGTTTTCTTCCCTATTTTTGGAAAGAAAGACAAACGAGATATTTCCAGCTTTATTTTTCACTTTTCATTAACGGAAATTTGCTATGTAAAGCTTTTTTCCGCTGACAGAGGCTTGAACTAAATGGCCTACTCAGATGAGTGCATGATTAAGCTCTAAAAGCAAGAAAAGCAATGGGCGATGGCCAATGGGCGTGGCCAATGGGCAATAAAATGGAACATATAACAACAAAGCCATGAGGAGCTAAGGGGAATAACAAATATACAAGCTCACTTGTACAGGTGAATCCAGTATGATTATCCAAGTAAATATAAAACTGAAAATAAAATAAAAGGAGCGAGAGACTTACTCCACAATGATCACAACCAACACCGCCATGGAGTTTTGAAACATATTCTTTCCACCATGGTAATAGATTCTCTTCACTCGTAGGCAATTCGAATCCATTCTTGGCAGATTTTTTTGAAGTAGAAACTGGAAGTAAACATAAACAGCAACTTAAGTATGCTAGGTAGCACATTGGCACAAAAAAAAAAAAAAAAACAATTCCCAAGGCCCTTACATGGCACATTCGTTACAAATTTGTAAGATCGGTGGTACGTGGGACACGGGGAAAAGAAGAAAAAAGTGCTAATAATCCATAATGTGGCAAGGCCTACAGCTATGTACCCAAAGAAAAGAAACTTAATGTGATAAAAACACCAAAAAATCCTTAGTTATGTCTACCCTACGTAATGTAATATAATGTCCTCCCTTTTCATATACGATGGCTCTGTTACGAAGCATGACAATTACTTCTCATTGGATGGACTAGTTCCACATCAAGATCCAAGATTTACATGCTATTAATTAGATAAATAGTCAAATCAAGACCACTAATCAGATTGTCGATGACCTTCTTACTCCATACAAGTTTCAAGAGCCGCTAAAGTGCTACATATACTAGTTACCTTCCAAGCTGCAACCAAAAGATCCATCATAACCACTTATTTCAACTTTGGCAACAAAGGAGTCGTGTCTATTGGGTACAATAGGAGGTAAAATCATCAATTACTTACGACTGAAGGAGACCAAACAATGCACAAATTAGAAGGTCTGATAAGTAGTGAAGTGATGTGAGCTCTGAGGGTTAGGGAAAAACAAGGAATCTTGGACAACCGTATTTGAGAGCACTACATGTCTCCTTTGGAGAAAGAAAATATAGCATTGGAAAAGGTCTTAGCCTAGTAGTTAAGACGTAGGTGCTTTTGACAATATGTCGCAGGTTCTAATCCACTTATCCTTTATATTGTACTCCCCTTGTCGTTCATTTGACACCCAAAAAGAATGATGGTTCCAGACACATTTCATATTAGGCTGCCCCAAATCAGTTGGAAACTCGGACTAAGGATCTGTTATTGTTGAGCTTAAAAAATGTGTTCCATGAACAATCGAATAATGCGTTCCATGAACAATCGAGTTGGGCACTCGGGCCTCCCATTAGAGGGTGGCTTCAAATCAGCATTGGCAATATCTAGAGTGATATTAGGCATATATTCGGGTTTTGAGAATGCAGAACCGCCAATGAAATAACCTATAAGCTGAACTCTTGTCACCCATAAGACCCTATAATCTGTAAGACGGGTGGATATCATCTAGAACGAAGTCACTCACAATTGGTACGATCATACCAGGAAAGTTTTCCAAATTTCCTTGCAACTTGAAAAATCAGGATTGTTTTTTTAACATTTGAACCACAATCCTCAATTTCTTCCATGATGTAATCATGCTTGATAGTCAAAGCATATGTTTTTTTTCCTGCGCTTCTTTTATGGGCATCGGGCCTTCCTTCACATTTGGGGATTATCGTTCTTGGTGCACCTTCGGCTTCTTTATTAGATAAAAAAAATCACCTCAAACTTCAAAGGCACACATGGTTTCACGCAGTTTTAAGTCAAATCTTGCTGATATTTGGAACTTATTCCCACAAGCCATGTGCGATATGTCTAGGCCATCCAAGTTAGACCTTTTATTAGTTTAAGAGTGTTCTTTAGACACTCCACTATCCTTTTGATCAACTGAGCACAGCCTAATTTAAGATGTTCTTAGTTTTTACTCAAATGATTCATAATCACATTAGGTAGAGGGGAAAAAAAGGAAGTTAGTTGCTCACTCGTCAATATTGCTAACAGCAGGGACGTCTCCTAATGGTTGATAAACACTCTCCCATGTTAGACCCACAATAAGTGAACTAGCGATGGAAGGCTATCCCACTTGAAATCCCCTACACTTAAGACACTGGTTGAATGGAGTTCAGACTCCCTCTAATACCATTGCATAACAACTTTTCTAGAACAAAGAGATGAAACAAGAAGAAAGCCATACAAGAAGATGGATTTTTATGTTGAAATTGTGACTGCATTTCTTGAATATCTCCTTTTCGCGCTGCAAATTCATCAGGAAATTGTTCCTCCACAAAATTATTCAGCTCCACGCAAATGTTTGGGCAGTCCCTTGGGTGTGGGATTTCACAAACTTTACAGATGATTACTTCGTCTTCTGGAACCACAATGCAAGCTTCACACAACACTACACAAAAAAAAAAAAAAAAAAAACATATGCATAAAAAACCATTTTATCATAACAAGGAGCACAGACAAAAAGACAAAAAAAAAAAAAAAAAAAAAAAAAAAAAAAATAAAAAAAAACCATTTTTTAAAAAAAAGGAACAAAAAAAAAAAAAAAAAAAAAAAAAAAAAAAAAAAGAAAGAAAATGAAGTATCCTCTCAAGTCTCAACTAGATAGCACTTAAGCAAAATTCATACTTCCTGTCTGTCACAACATTCTTCAAAATATTGACCACAAACATATTAGAATTAATTAACATAAATAATCCAAACTATTGATGATCTTCTCATACTAATCCGAATTTCATTTTATTTCAAAATAATCCATATTATTGAGCCACTCATCCCAAAATAGACCTACCTAAATTGTGACCTACTAAAACCGGTAAAACATGCCCGACTTAATAAAAATAAAAACACAAAACATAACCATACATGTCAGCGCACCTTACCCCTTCATCCCTGTACTCTTAAAGCTTGAATCTTAATCATCATCTTTATATTCTATCACCATCTTTATATTTTGTAAATTAAGCTCTCCCTCTGCCACACTCCAAGAACACTATGCCCCATTCTAGCCTTCTTGGTACTCCTCCCATAAATAAATCGCAGGCCATTATCGTCGAATTGAGGGTATGTGGGACGACTCACTGGAGTCTGGAGGTTGTAGATCTGGATTTGGAAGTGGGTTTATGGTTTGCGTGGGGCGATGCAGACCGCATTTGAAGGTTTGATTAAGGCGGTTGAATATTAAAGGGGAATCAGTCAATCAGAGAATCGGTGCGGATGTGGGTCTAATACATTTAGGGTGGCGATGAGGCAGATTAAGGAGAGTGGTGAGTGGTTAGTAATTTAGTAATTTACTTTAGTTTTAAGTATAGATAGGCAGCTAAAATTATATGCAAATTACTCTGTTCTTAAAAAACAATTGACATTTAAGTTGGTTGATTAAATTGCAAGACCTTTGATTTCAGGGGAGTTGATGAATAAGATGGGGATGTAGATGCCTTTGGAGATTGGTAGTCTACAAGTTAAATTGCTGCGGAATCCATTAAATTATAAAAATAGTACAGTATTAAGAAAGATTCAAGCTAGTTTTGATTCAGTGCAGCTCGGGCCATGTTTATTATATATGTTAGGTTCATTTTTGTTTTTAGTTTTAAGTTCATGCATTTTAGTTTTGGTTTGGTATATGAGATGAAGGATGGTGGAAGATGAATAAAGGTGTAACTAGGTAAGGGATGAAGATGAATGGAGGTAGTGGATGAAGGGAGGTAATGCCCAGATTATTAGGTAGCTAGTCACCCTAGTTTGTTTTGAGAAGAGAGTACCAAAAGTCAGGTTTATCGTGGGATTTAATGAAGTTTGGATTATTACGGGAAGATCACCTGTAGTTTGGATTATTTACGTTAATTAGGCCAACATATTAAATATAATTCACAACTCCCACCTTTTATACACCTCATTCTTAAAACTGCCATCTTTTGAAAAATTTTTACGACTCCACCTTTTCTGGACATTTCCTCCACAACTCTCACCAAAAGCCATAATTTGCCAAAATAAAAGACATCTTTTTCACCAACATCATTAATGAATGGTCTTTTCCTTCTACCAAAGTGAGCTTTTGGCGAAAAATAAAGATATTTCATGATTGGTGTTTTGCTAATCTTTAATTTTGGCAAAAATTGGCTTTTAGTGGCGTTTTGGAGAAAAGATTCAGAAAAGTAGGAGTTTTGAAATTTTTTTTATAAAAGTCGAGATTCCTAAAAATGAAGTATAGAAAAAGTTGGAGTTATAAATTAAAAAATTATACTCCCTCCATTTTCCCATTGAGCCCTGCTTTTCAAATTCCTCTCACAAACAAATGACAAATGGGGCTAAATCGAGAAAATAGAGGGAAATATGATACTATAATATATACTTTATCAAATACTTCAGTATCTCGCAAAATCATATTTTCAACAGTAAAAATATCTTAAGAGGCCGTATAAAGTCAAATGGGAATAAAAATTGGGAAAGAATAATGTAGCAGTTCAAAAGTTACCATGGCCACAATTTAGAACTGTCGGGCGAAAAAAAAGTTGGTTGCAAGCTGGACAGAGTAAGTCGGCAATTGAAACACTCTTGCAGTTTCTACCATAAACATTAGCTGTCGGACTATTTTCCTTTATAGCAGTTGAACACTCTATATTCAGTTGCAACCCATCCTCGTCTTCCTTTATGATGCATGGGGATGGAGGCATATCAGACAAATTGTTGACACCATGAGAAGGTTTTAATTTGCCAACGTTGTTAATCTCTTGCTCACCTAGTTGTGGTGAGTAGAGACCCATCTTCTCTTCCTCCTCTGGAGAATACAAACAAAAAATTCAATGTTATATGAACGATTCAAGGTGAAACTAACCCAGTATACAAATTACACACCTTGAAATTTGCATACGAATACGAATTTTATGTTTGCGATAAATCTACAACAAGAAGTCAAAATGCGATAAATCTACGACACGACAATAACAGCAGTCGCAATGGTTACCACCAGACTCATAATGAAAATCACAAATTATTTCATTCTGAATAAGTATAGACATATCAATGTTTAGCCAAGCACCAGCCTAAACCCATAGAAGTATTCATATCTAGAAAGTATGTTACGAACTTACAAATGTTTCCACACACGACAATGCTTTACATATGGACATAACGTAGAAGCTTGGTAGTTTCTACCATGACACTACTATTTGGAAGTTAAAATATATCGTGTGAAATACAATGGGCCAATCATAGACCATGAAATATAGGGAAGATGAGGCAGCAAATTCTTATTGTGGTGTTACTCGACAGTTAAAGTTGGGATAATTATTGGTTCAGTGCAACAATGATTCTAACAAAATGCAACTTTAAAATTTAAACTCTGACAACCACAATGAGGTAAGTGAGGTATGTAAACGGTAAGATATTACTAATTTTAAATAAGCAAGCTTACCAAGAATCTGCTTTCCCCTTCTTTTATAAGCAACGGGATACATTTTCACAAGCAGAAAATGTAACCTTTCACATATAGTAGGGAAGTAATGATACGGATTCCTACAAATTGGGCAATGAGACTGATGACAAGGATCCATGGATTTGTGGACACACCAGAAGCAGGAAACATGTCCACATTCTGCCCAACAAGCAAGAGTGATTAGTTCGTAATGCTAAAATTTCGGAATAACTTTCAAAAGGGTATTTGCACACTATAAAATGGCATACCTAACACAATAGGTTTATAGAGGAGATCCCTACAAAATAAAATAAAATATATTTTAGTCACAAACGTTATTTACAAAAGAGAGTAGACAACTTGACAACCTGAACCAGCATACAAGACTAAGGAGCCATCCTTTTCCGTATGTTTTGCCATTGCGAATTAAGGAAAGGAGACCTAGGATCACATATATACTAAACCAAGAGTGGGCCATCCTAACTTACCAAGAGACTTGCACAAGGAAGCTAAATCGATAACCATCAGTTTCATTCAAAAATACACTAAATATGGCTTCAGTCTCAGTGAAAACTAATCAATATCATTAACCCCCGTGCCTCCAAGCATGGTATTAAATTTTAATTTAAGAATTATAACAGAATCAGACATCACGCTATACTCTCGATTGTTGCACCACAATGCGCAATTGCGCACGATAGCGCCTCAAAACACACAGCGGTAAATCTTATTAACAACTCTGCCGCAATTTGGTGTTTTAATTGAGATTTCCATGGCCTCAGGGGTACAGGCGTGACATTTTAAATCAAGGCAGCAACATCTCAGCACAATACTTTTGTAAAGGTCTTATAGGTTACCATGACTGAATTGAAGGCCATAACTAAAGCCAAATGACGAATATCAGCCGATTTTGTTGTTGCTCACTAGTTCTTGGAAAAAAAATTAACTACCGAAAGTTCACATTGTTTGAACTCTACCTAATGATCTTCTATTACCAAAAATCACGCTATAGTTTTGGAGCTCCTGCCAAGTACCTAGTTCCAGCGAAAATCCAGAAAATTCAACAGAAGTTACCGTCATGGTCTTAGCTCAGCAATAGAGGCATAGCAATATCAACTAATACATCAAATTTTTGCAGCTTACCAGGTGGATACTCTCCAGTACGTAAATGAACTTTTAGAAAAAGCTGACAATGGTCATTCTCGCTGATATTTGACCCATAGAGCTAGCAATTGGCCGACATTTTGTTGTCATATGTGATCCTAGGCCAATATATTACTAATAAAATGGATACCCAGATCAGTACAAATATAAGGACTAAAAAAAACACTGCAATAAACCATGTCATTCTCTGTGCCACTGCATCATGATTCAAGGTACCCTACCACACTTCGTGGCCATTACAGTGATGACCACTAATGCTATAATTTAGTATTACGGTAACAGTTTTACATTAAAAATCAGATCCCCTCTTCAATTATTTCCTCCCCTTACTCCCTAATTATATCAGACTAATTGTCTCTATCACTCTTAGTTTGAGAAGGCGGCAGCGCACTGAGGTGATGCGGTCGCAAGGCAACAACTACAAGGCAAAGGCATGCGCCTTATAGACACAAGGTGCATTGAATTTTCAAGCGAATATGTACATGTAAGAGTAAAAATTTCTTCAACAGTAGTTGCGCCTCGTGTGTTAGGCTCGCCTTTTGGATTCTGTTTGCCTTAGACACCGCGAGGCCTATGTCCACAGCATACGCCTTTCCCTTAACCACCCCCCCCCTCCCCTCTTCTCAAGTCACTTCAACAATTAAGTCCTTTCATTTTCTGTCTATTTCTCTTTTACGTTGCCCCTCTATTAATCTCCATCATTACCTTTCTCTCCCATACTTTTTACATTTAATGTATCTAGCAAAGGCTTGCCCAATAAACTTTTTTTTACCTATCATCTGCTGCATAAGATTACACCAATAAATGGAATAGCATCAACGTTTCTGTTTAATAGCTCAAGAGATTTAATCATGGCCCATATTTTTGTTTCAAGATTCATTATTGGTTCCATAGACCGCAGGAATTAACGAAAAGTATTACCCCACAATTTGCGGGAGCCAATGAGGCACAAGAGTAATATTGTTTTTGTTGGTTCCATAGGCTATAATAATTTTGTTCAGCTCTCGGTAGGTTTTTTAATAAATAAATAAAGGAAAGCATTAGTATAACATCAAAGGTGACTCAAAACACCATTGGGTTTTGATGCTGATGTTGAGTAGCGAAAATTATTTTAATGTTTGTTAGATGCATTTATTAAAAAAAAATTGTGGAAAGTACGTCTTTTGGAAGCTCTTGTTCACAATACCCATTCCCCATTTATTGCAACTACGGCCACACTTTTTCTCTTTTGAAAACCTAGACCCATGACGATAAAGGAAAAAGGTTTTAGCATGTTATGATCATATAACCGAAAGGTGTGGGTGAAATGGTTCAATTGCTATGATCCCCGAGGAAACTAGTAGCCAAAGAAATTTGATAAATGTATTGTTGGTTCTTATCTATCTGTAATTCTCGGCTTCTCCCTTTCATGCAACAACATCCCCTTCTTTTAATTCCCAATACAGTGAAAGAGAGAGTTTCCTTAGTCTTAGCTACAAAAATAAATACTCCATATATGTCCTTTTCACTCATCTTAACTCGCTACAGAAAAAAGGTTGCATTCATTTGAATCACTAAGTATCGATAAATACACCAAAGATGCGCGTGGTTGATATCAATGCTTTGATGAAGGTACCGCCATCCACTCAAATTCACAACCATATATAATCCACATTCATCATACAAAAAATGACAAAGACGATACATGCATCAAATTAGCAGCTTTTCCCAATCAAATGTCGCTTAATATTTCCGAAAAATTAAGCTAGGCACAATTAACGCATTAACAAACCCGAATCATCTCGAAAACGAGAGATAGCTAGTGCATCAAAAGGAGGAATTCAAAGAAGACTAATTCAGCAATTGCACAAACAAACATTTAATAGATGAAAAAACAAAATAATTATTAATAAATCAATCAGGAAGAAACAAGATTTTGTAAACTTACAAACAAACACAGCAAATGAAGGAATCGGAGATAGTTTCTTCATGATGATCCTCGAATTGGAGCAGATGAACATCGTTCGATTTAGAGGATGACATTTAATCGGAAAGTAAAACCCTAGGAGAGAATAATCGTCGAGAATTTAATTAATTGATGGGATTAAGGGAGACAAGTTTCAACTATTTGTGTTATTCCTGCACCGCCTTCGTCAAAGTTAGGGAAGTCCTTTGGATTTTTCGTAACCGTCAAGCCAAACTCATGTTTGACGGTTTTGCTTTAACGGTTACGAAATTCAACTCAACTCAACTGATATTGGCGTGATTCGAATTGTATTCGACTCAAAACAATATAAATTGTTTAAAGTGGTTAATTGAAATGGATCTAATATTAATAGAATTGAAACCGAAATTAAGCTTAACCTGATTTAAATAGAACCGACTAAAACCGATTAGAAATTGGATCAAATGACTCGTTTACCAAGTCAACTCATATTATTGATCGAGTAAGGTCGGATTCGACCAGTCAGGTTTAGGTCGGGTAAAGTCGGGTCGGGTCATATCAAGTTCGAGTCATATCGGGTCAACCTACCCTTTCAGGTTGAGTCGGGATTGGGTTGGATCGTTATCGGGATCATGCCGTTTCGGGTCAGATGATTTATCGGGTCGGGTCATTACTAGCTCCGGTTAATTACGCATTACTTCAAATTTTGACCATTAAGTTTTGTTTTCAACCATTATTTGGTTTAATTACTTCATTATTAAGTCAAACGTATCAAACTAAACAATAAATCACTTTCAATTTGCAAAATTATCAGGTTCTATCGGGTCGGGTTTGGGTCAGGTCAGGCTTGCAATTACGTTGAGGAACTCAACGCAATCATATTATTCGTCAATACAACTATGGTTACAATTTAGGATAGGCTTCCAAATTATTAATTTTAACGAATGTTTTTCCCGCTTAACTGGAATTTGTCGAGTTCGAATAATTGTAACGTTGTTGACAAGCGAAATTTAACGAGTTTGAAAAGACCTACGTTCTCGTTTGGAAAAATTTTGTGTCTGGAAAGAATGGAGTTCCCGTCCTAATAAAAGGACAGGTTCGAAAAGCTTAGCATTCTTGTGAATGTAACACCCGCATTTAAGCAAGACCCTTTAGCCAGACATTCCCAATTAAATGAGACTGTTATCATCTCAGTTTCCTGAGACAATGAATATCAAATGAAACAAAACCGAGTACTTTAAAATAGACTTCTACTCATTACATTTGTCCGAAAAAACTTCATAATGTCATCCATGTTCCGAATAAATACCTAAACCAACTAAACATTGTTGTCCATGCGATAAAATAAGTGAAACTCAAACTAGACTCCCTAACAGCAGCTCCACCGTCCCACCCAACTCAGCACACATCAACAACATCAAGTAATCCAAACTGCTAATCATTCTGAACATGCTTTATTAACTGTTCCCCATTCAATCGGAAATCATTGAATGGATCAACACAGAGCCATCCCGAAAATAGGTTGTTACAAAAGACACAACACAGTCAACTACTTGCTAAATATAATTTTTCAAGCAATAACGAAATGAATTACTAAAAACATCCCTGCACAACACAACGCAACGGATTTACTGATATTATGAGAACATAGAGGCTCACGGCCTTCTTCCATACACACGGCCACATTCACTATTAGCATACGATACCATCGTCAGGCTTCATCAGGTCCACGATCAACTCTATTCACCGTCGTACCTGGCCTACTTTACACATACATTAGGTCCACGGTGCTTCCACATCCCGTGTCTGGCCTACCATTTTATCAGGCGACAACCGCAGCTATGCCGGGCGTACTTAATATCGCAGTTTGCACGTTAATATATCAGGACCACAATCGCAGCTATGCCTGACCTACTAATTCATCACAATCCTGCACGCATGCATCTCAACACAATATTTCACGATTATCTCAAGTCTCAAAACAACACTTGCAATATCAATAATAATTCCAGCATCCATAAACACAAGATAAGCTCAGTACACACCGCCTCAACATAATATAATACTCAAAGGCTCAGTATAAAGACCGTCGTAGCACAATCCTGGCCCTGTGCTTTAACCACTCTTATCCCAATGGGCATTCGAGTGTGAGGGGCGTAATAGGAATAAGTATAATAGTTAGGCCTCAACCATTACCTTAAGGTTTTAGTTAATACACATGTTAAAGCAAGGTAAACAACACGAGTTGAGTAGGAAAATCCTACCTCAACAATACTCTGTCGCAACAATAAATCACAGGATGGCCCGAATGGCTCTGCTACAAATTCTGTTCCTAATTCATGATAAATTTATACAATATCGTCGCATAACTAATTATAACAATCACCATTCCCCCGTCACGACCCCAGGTCGTGCCCCCCACATGGCCACCAGACCCACGACCTCTCCCGAGGTCAGACCCGCCACGGTCAGGTGGTACATCACACCCCCGATCAGTCCAACACACATAGTTTGTCATTAATTCGTCAGTACTAAAGCCGTCTCACAATCACGAGTAAAAAACCCTAAATTCCATTCTAGGATTTGAGTCAAAATGATAGTTTCATTATAATTAGACCATTAAAATCGCAGGGTCATACTTACAAATTAACAGGACAAATTTTAGCGAAAAACGTCTCGAATTCCCGCCGAACACGCACGCCGTCCCCTTTGTCTTTCTCGGTCTCCCTTTTTTCTTTTCTCTCTAGGATTTTGTCTTATTTTGTGTGAAGAGTGAATAAAAGAATGGTAGTATGGGAATTAAGTGGTTCATATACTCATGGGCTATAAAAGCCATTCGGCCCACTCGGCTATTCGGCACGTTCGGTCTACTTAACTAATTCCGACTCATAATATGCTTACAATGTATTATGTAAATATAAAAATAAGAATTAAACTATATCAATTTACGGGGTATTACAATGAAGATCAAAGATTTGAAGAGTGAAGATTGAAAAAATTGAATTTTTTTTTCTTCTTTTTATTCTTGGTGTGCGAACTAATGAAATTTTTGATCAAATTTAACATATGGCATGTTATACCATATAGGATTAGAAACATCACGATTAGTAATGAGGTATCTTATAGGATTTAGTTTCCTAGTTACGGTGAAAGTAGGTGATATGAGTAGCGGAAGCTTAATGAACTTTAACAAACTTGAAATTTTTCACTTGATAAGCGTTACAATCTAACAGAAAATAACGAACACAAAAGGGGGATATTTGCTCGGACTAACCTATAATCCGAACAATGGTGAATTATAGTCAAGACCTATTGACTATAACCCGTGTTAAAGCTTGAAACGCGTTAAACTATAACATGGCGGAACGAAAACGCGTCGAACCTGTACTTATAATAGTAAACGTGCAAACTGCTTTTTTATTTATCACTTGAATGCCTAATTGAGACAATACAAGCTAATGCTATTTATAGCTAATTAAAAATTGACTCCTAATTGACGTATAAAACATCCTACTGGTAAAAAAAACCCGTCTTACTTAGGACTCTTAACCAACTTGATAACAATTAAAATATTTAACTTTAAGTTTAATCTAACAACTAATTAGTTCTAATCATAGGATTAGTTTTATTTAACTAAACTGCAAAATATTAACCAACATAAAGCTTCAAAGATGGGTAGATATTTTACTTAGTCCTGAGTTCGAGCCTTCCACCCCCCCCCCCCCCCCCCCCCCCCCCCCCCCCCCCCTTCAACCATATCCTTCATCACACTTATATCATCCTCTCCCCCTTGAGAAGGAATTGTCCTTAATTCTTGAAGACTCATACCGCCAGAAAAAAAATTAACAATACAAGCAAACAAGTGTCTTGGACGATAAATACCAGCAACAAACTCGAATGTATACCCAAGCCACCTTCAACGCCTAACTTCTTCGATTTTGGTCCTTGCTCTTAACTTCAGAATTCTCGTGTGCCATCCTCCCCACCTCCCTCCGTGCACAAGTAGAAACAAATTATCACTAACCTCAGTGCCGAATAAACAAAATGAACACGAGAATTCCTCCCTAATTGCTGCACAATCGACCAAATGACAATATATGTGAGTGTTCTTGAAACTCCCGAGGATCAACTACGTACTCATAGCCATAACCAAGTAGACCAAACCCATCACCAAGAGCAGGTGAGTAACACGGTGTCTAGGAATTAGCAACTATCGCTTCTTCGTTACCATAATCGTCAAACAAAGGTGGACGACTGAAATCAATTGGCGAATCAAAGTGGCTGCCATGTACCTCCGTCTCAACTAATTCAGATTTCATCATGTAATACCTCGTATTTTAGGGTTTGGCCAACGGTTAGTCAACGACATTTTATAAATGGATTTCAAAATGAAATTGTTTTATAAAGTTATTTTATAAGCTACAATTATTTTGTATATCGTATTTTGTAATTTTTTTTTGTATATTATATTTTGTTTATAAATTACATTTTTCTTTCTTATTTAATAAATTATATTTTCTTTATATTTCTTATTTTTCAATTTTTATAATAATAATAATAATAATAATATTTATTGTAATAATCCTAATAATATAATAAAAGTAATATAATAATAATATAATAATATGGCCGAAATATTTATAGTAATAATAATAATAGGTTAATATTTATAGTGTAGTAATATTTAACATGGTAATATTAATAATAGTTTTAATATAATTTAGTAATCATATTTCTTTCCAAATTTCTAATTTCATATTTCTTTCCAAATTGCTCCTTTTGACAATTATTAAAGCAACACAAATCACATATCATAATTCAA
>VHZZ01015076.1:31517-43082 GCA_009801015.1 Silene noctiflora
GTTGTATTTTCTTCCTTTGTTTATAACTTGTAATAACTTGTAAATACATTAAATGTTCTGTTATCGACGTTTGATCATTACTTGCCTCGGGTAACTGATATGGTAACGCCCTTATTTATTGAGGAAGGTCTTTCTAAGGCTCCTTGGTAGATGGGGGTGTTACAGGAAGATGTGTGGGCTAGCGAGCATTGTACCTTGGATCTAGTCTTTAGTTTGCTAAACTTACCCACCATACTTTGTTTTATTCGTGGGGTATCTTTTCCCCAAAACACTATTTGTATTTGTATTTCCGTATTTTAAATTCCGCTTGTTTGTATTTTGTACCCCCGCTTTGTTTCAAACACTTTCTAAGTTAAAAAGTTTTAAAAATCTCGTCTTTTCCGCTGCGATTCCAATTGTTAATGTTACGTTTATAGCGGGGGTTCACACTTTACTACAAATTAACTCGTTAACCTGATACAAGACCAACTATACATCTCGTTACAGGCGGAAAATAAATCAACTAAGTGGGACTGCATATACTCCAAGAACTCAACGTGACACACAAGGTCAGTAGTGGCATACAATAAAACAAGAGTACAGAATACACTACCAAAATACACAAGACCATATGGATACGTACATCACTGTAAACTCCGAACACAACTGAATCATCTGGCTCTCATCGCAACGAGTAGCCTTGGCAGGTTACCCATCATAACGGGTGCCCACACCGCCAGTGGTAGACCGCAGCCTTGCCACCTAAAGCCCCGCTCATCGCAACGAGCGAACCTAGATCATTAATGTGCACATCCCCCTTGTGACGGGAGCCACAAAGAGCGAACATGGGGGTGAAGACCATCTCCCGACAATGGCTTCACAATCAATACTATCAATGTCAATAATATCACAATAATTACACACCAATGATAATCACACAGTGCCACAACAACTTATAATCAATCATAAAGAAGAACTGAGTAGGAAAACCCTACCTTTAGCGATTCCATACCAATAGCAACCACCACGTTCACAGATAGCAAGCATTGTCATCGTCACCTACAACCATCGATTATACCTTATCACTACGCTAATCGAATCCAAAGACCATATAATCAGTATTCACAAACTTACCGCAAGGACATCTTGTAACACCCGCAATTTCCCCATACCATATTTTAAAATATTTTTGTATTTTAATTAAGCTAATAATAATTTAAAGCATATTTTGAATAAAAATATGTATTTTTAGCATAAATTATATAATTATAATATTAGTGTTCGTCTTAAGTATGTAGTAGCCGTGAGACGTAAATCGTAGTAATTCCGACTCAAATTGAGCTTGTTTGGGCCAATATCTCTTATTGGGCTTACTTTCCACCAAAACCTCCCTAAAACCCTCATAAACTCAACTTCTTCACTTCATTGCTCAGCATTCCTTCCATAACAAAATCACCATTGTTAGATATCTCAACACCAACATTCAAACTTTTATATCTTCATCAATACTCAACTAATTCTCTTGATTTCCGCGCCAAATTCTTCCTCTTTTCGTTCCCCGTCTTCTTAAGTAAGAAAGTTGACACTTTTCTTGGTAAATCCTTGAACTTGTCTTTCTAGGGTTTGCCAAAACTAACACTTTATCGCCTTTTGTGCTTCTAGGAGTTAATTTGGACGACCCGGAAGTCGACTCTTACATTGTTGACGCGACCATTGAAGATTAGATTTAAAAAGAGGTACCGGTGATAGCATACTCGTCTCTACACCGATTTTATGTGTTTATGTGCTTAAATTTTGGTTTGGTTATGTTGGAAATTGATATAATTTGGTGAATTTTATGTATTGGAGATGAAATTCCATGTTTTTACTATGAGGTTGGTGAATGTATGAGATGGTCTTATGTCTTATGTGGTAGTTTGCCTTAATTCATATGTTTAATGTTATTTGTCTCGGAAATAATGAAATTGTGACGGTTTGATGATCTATTTGGGTGTGGTTGATGTTAGTATGCAACATATGATGTTCCCGCATCATACATGTTTCCGTCACATGAATATTGCCGAAATTAAAGGTTGAAAAACATGTTTTATGGAAAATGTGCCGAAAACCGTGTACAGGTGTCCCTAGCCGGTAGACCGACCGCCGGTGCCCTGGACCAGCTGGGAACTTCCTGATTCATTTTGTTTGAAAACCATGTTGGGTGTGTCCCAGTCGGTGGGCCGACTGGGAAGTTTCTGTTTCATTTTGAGTTTTTGTATATTGGTCGTTGGCCCCAGCCGGTGGACCGGCTACCGGTCCACCGCCGGCTGGGGGAAGTCTGTAAATTGGTTTTATTTTGGATGTTGTCAGGTACACCCAGCCGGTGGGCCGGCTGCCGCTCCATAGGCCAGCTGGGAGGTTTCTGTGTTGTTTTTAAGTTTTTGGTCTGTGGCTGTCGTCCCAGCCGGTAGGCCGGCTGCCGGTCCCTTGGACCGGCTGGGAACCTTCTGATATATTTTGATAATTTGGATTGTGGGCTGAGTTTCCAGCCGGTTGGCCGGCAACTAGTTCACTGGACCGGCTGGGAGCCCCTGTTTCTCTATTTCTTTTCTTATTCGCTCATACGTTTTATGAATGATGTATATATGAATTGCTTACATCTATTCGCATGAAATGTTACATAATAATCATGTATAAGCTCTTGTAAGCATGTATCTGTTTGATGCATTGGTTGACATGATTAAAGTAAGGTTTCCTTCGAATGAGAGCGTTCTTTACCAGTTGGTTGAGTTGTTTAATTCTTGTATATCTTATCTTACTCCCTTCTTTGGTTGTTTGCCTAGTGTGGGTTTGCTCTTAGATGTCCGCCTCCTTAGACCATTTGTCTAATGTGGGGTACTTGGTCACCGTTTGTGCCCGAGTCTTAGATACGACCGTTAGTCATATGTCGTTCGGGGGAAGTTGTCCTTCGAGATTCTGGCCAGGTTTAGACTAGGACCGTTTGTCCTACTAAGTGGAGTTGAGTTTATGTAACACCCCGATTATCCGACCAAGATAATCTTCCGGCTAATTTAAAAAAAAAATAACATTTACATATAATGTTCGCCGAAAATTCAAGAATGTCACTAAAAATATACAAAGCTGCTTAAAATAGTAATATTTAGAAATGTCTTTACAAAAATTACAAACCATTAATAATTATAAATAAATAGATGATAAAACTTGTACAAAATACTTAATATAAAACTTGACTGAAGATCTTCATTTTAAGATGACTGGAGCACAATGGAGGCAATCCACCTGAAAACAATTACCACAGAGAAAAGGATATAACCCAAAAGGGAGAAACACGTCGCCTGAAAGCCGAAAGAAAGCTGAAAGCTGAAAGCTGGTAACATAGTAAAACCTCAATAATAGGGTAGTATTAATTTTTTAGTCATGACGTGGAAACACTCACACGTAAAAATGGAAAATATAATGTAATAATACTATTATTATAAACCACAATAAACTCAAAAGATTTCTTAATACTCACACTCACTAACTCCTTTATCAAATGTCCACTCTCACAATAGATCGTCCCAAATAAACTCAGATTATCTCAACTTATAACCAGTACTATATTCCCATCATCGACCCAATGACTCAAATAAGGGGGTGAATGAACTAACGGAAGTACCGCGAAATAATATTTCTAACTCAATATCGATTCCAAAATAAAATAACTATCTCAGTAATAACCATGGTCAGAATGGACCCACGGTATAACTTGGCACAAAAGCTCCTATACCTATAACCAATCTCAATATCAATATTTATGCTGTCAAAAGGTACCGAGTACCCTCCTTAACACTACACTTGGAGTATAAAACTCCAAGCTACTTACCCACAAATCGAGATCAAAGGAAACGACAATTGAATATAGGACAAAGACCACAATCTCATAAATATCACAAGCTCAAAACCAATGTCAAACTTAATATTCGTAAAATCTACATTTGTGAACATATGCACACCAACTTAACTTAACTCACATCGTGTTCTCCTGCAATCACATTCACTTAGCTAATACTAGTATAATACTCATTAATTCTCCACATACACCTCCTTATCATAAATAACATGTCTCTAGCTATAACAAAATAATATTAGCTACCTTTATTTATAAATAATATACAGTCAATATAATCCACCTTAACACATAAATAAACCAAGTAGATAACAATTATATAGTAAGAAACTTTACTTCTTCGAGACTAAAAGATTAACAAGAAATGACTGGCCTTAAACTTAATGTGCACACCTCTTTGAGAGGTTAGAGCCTAACAAAAGTATCTAATGGCTAAGGTTGGATTCACTCTACTTCATACGACTACTAAAAGCATTTTTCTTTGCCCGGCTCGCCACTGCAGGTCGTGAGCCAAACTATAATTCTCAAAAGGCATTTGTTTATGCTCAGCTCGCTACGACTCCCCACTGCAGGTCGTGAGCCAACCTATAATACTCTATATGCATTTATGTATGCCCGGCTCATCACTGCGGGTTGTGAGCCAAACCTATGATCCTCTATAGGAATTTATGTATGCCAGGCTCGCCACTGCGGGTTGTGAGCCAAACCTATGATCCTCTATAGGCATTTATGTATGCCCGGCTCGCCACTGCGGGTTGTGAGCCAAACTATAATTTTCTAGTGTTATGACTTTAAATTTTAGCGGATATGCTAAATAAGTTGTAAAATTCCGAAACAAAGCTTAGTTGTCATATTACAAAGAAAATAGTTTAATTACTTCAAAAATAATATAACTCGAGTACTTAACTCATTTTACTTGGATGATTCTGTAGAATAAATAGAGGATTGACATCACTTACAAATCAATACACCCACCAAATGAATTACATCATTCACTCTAGTAACTAAACCGACCTAGCTCCTAACTCGTAAATAGGACTCAGTCTTAAAGACTAATACACCCATCAAGCGATTACATCGATCCCTCAAAAACCAATATACCACATAATAATTACGTATAGCTCCAACCAACGAACTGGAGCTAAAATTTACCCAGCAATTCAACGACAACAACAGTCTATAGTTTCAATTTTAGCTCTATATGCACAACCTCCTACTGGATACATACATCGGCTCTCAAAAATATTGCTTTATGCCCACTAACATTATAACCAGCTATATAAGAATATCTCCCCCAAAACAATTAAACACATATAAACTAATGAGATATGGATCGAATATTGTGCTATATTCAAGGACAATATTGATACGTAATATATTATGTGATTAGCTGTATTATCATGTTTTCCTATATTAAGTTATTTTGTTACCTTATATTTAGGATCCTATATTATGTATATTTCTTGTATTATGGAGTAGGAATTGTATATATAGTGTGGTGTATAATCACATTTGATATCAATCAATAACAATTATTTAATCATTTACCCTGTTCTTGTTTCTCTTCATGGCACCAGAGCAGGTTCTTCATTAATTTTTTTTTTTTTTTTACAAACTTCTCAAATTTATTCATTCTTCATTCATCATGACAAAATCAGAGAGAAAATCAGAGAGCAAAACAGAGCAAATTTCACCTTGCTCACCTTTATATTTACATCCTAGTGAGAATACAAACCTCTCACTCGTTTCAAGCAAATTTAATGGCAAGAATTATGACCTTTGGGCCGACGCGGTCAAAACCGCTCTCGACGCGAAAAATAAATTGTCTTTTGTCGAGGGCCATGTGAAGAGGCCTGTCCTGTCCAAAGGCCAAGAAGAAACGCTAGAAGCGGTAGCATGGCGACAGTGCAATGCTATGTTAAAATCTTGGATACGATGTTCGATTGAAGAGGATCTTCATGCGAGTATCAATTTTTCTGGAACTGTGGTAGAGTTCTGGAAGGAATTACGAGACAGTTATTCCACCGGTAATGCCCCACGAGTTCATCAGTTGAAAGCGGAATTGGCAGATTGTAGGCAAAAGAAAGACCAATCCGTCCTGGATTATTACACCAAGATGAAGACGATTTGGGATGAGTTAGCAAATTATAGCAAGGTACCACAATGTACATGTGGAGCGGCTGCTGCAATTTTTAAAGAACGCGAGGATGAGAAGGTACATCAGTTTCTTATGGGCCTTGACAATAGCCTTTATGAAAACATCCGTTCCAATTTATTAATGGAAGATGAGATTGCATCTTTGACGAAGGCTTACTCGCTTGTCATCCGCGAGGAAAGCCACAAAGATGCTACTAAAGAAAAGGAAGAAGCTCTTGAGGCAGCCGCAGCCATGGCATCACGGGTCACTGATGGTGCGATCAAGGATCGAAGTCATTTAGAAAAGAAAGATGACAGGGAAATTTTCTATTGCACTCGTTGCAAAAAGCCGTGGCATACCGAGGAATATTGCTGGAATAAACCCGAGAATCAAGGTCGGGGAAGAGGTCGTGGACGTCGGGGACGCGACCGTGGAGGCGGAGGCCACTATGAACGCGCAAACGCAGCAGGTGTGAGTGGAGGAGATGCGATAGGATAAGGGCTGACAGTGGAGGAAATTATTCAATTTCGAGCCATTCTTGCTAACAAAGGTGAAGGTAGCTCGAGAGATAAAGGTTCGAAAATTAAACATTGTGAAAGTTGGCTTCTTGACACAGGATGTTCGCATCATATGACCAGACGACGAGATTTACTTGAAAATATAGAGAAAAGAATGGCTTCAACAGTGGGTCTGCCAAATGGTTCCCACATAGTTGCGTTTGAACATGGAACAGTGACGTTAAGCTCCAATTTTGTCTTAAAAGACGTGCTTTATGTTCACACGTTACAATGTGATTTGATTTCGGTCCAACAGTTAATTCGTGAAAACAATTGCTTAGTAACTTTTTACTCTGATCATTGTGTTATACAGGACCTCTCTACGAGGATGAAGATTGGACAGGGGGAGCATAAAGACGGGGTCTATTATCTAAAGGGAAGCCGTGTGGAGTCAATAGCCAAAGTCGAGACAAGTAGAGATGCGAAGCTTTGGCACAAAAGGCTCGGGCATCCTTCGAGTAGTGTGTTGCCACTCTTTTCTAACTTAATTGGTTTGAATTTATATTGGAACTCTAAAGATGTTTTCGATCTGTGTTGTCGTGCGAAGCAAACACGATCAATTTTTAAATTGAATAAAAAACGACATGAATCCTTATTTGGGCTTATACATTGTGATATTTGGGGGAAATATAGTGTAAAGAGTTTAAATGGGGCACAATTTTTTCTTACGATTGTGGATGATAAGAGCAGGGCAGTTTGGGTCTACCTTATGCGTGAAAAAAGTGAGGTAAATCAATTATTGGTCAATTTTTGCAATATGGTGAAAACCCAATTTGGAACACAAGTTAAAATTGTTCAAAGCGACAATGGGATGGAATTCCTTTTCGGACCATTGAAACAATATTACAAAGAAAATGGAATGCTTTTTCAAACTAGCAATGTTGACACACCACAACAAAATGGAAGGGTAGAGCGGAAACATCGACATATTCTAGAAAAGGCTAGAGCACTTCGTTTTCAAAGTAATTTACCTCTTGAGTTTTGGGGAGAATGCATAGTCACCGCTGCGTATTTAATAAATCGAACCCCCACACATGTTTTGCATGGCCAGACCCCATATGAAGTTTTACATGGCGAACGACCCATACTCGATCAAATCCGAGTATTTGGTAGTTTGTGTTATGCTCACAACAAAGATAAGTCGAGAGACAAATTTGGTGATAGAGGAAAAAGATGCATTTTCATTGGGTACCCGTCTACCAAGAAGGGGTGGAGGGTATACGACCTTAAAACAGGGCACGTTTTCGACTCGCGGGACGTAATTTTCAATGAACATATATTCCCGTTTAATGACATTCGTGATAAACAAACTCTTCCAAATGACCATGAATTTGTTCATCACGAGAATCAACAATACAGAGAAGTTGTTCATGATCATGGTGAAGGTGTGTCAGACAAAATAAAATTGAATGATCAAGGGAATGATGATATAAGACATGAAACAGAGAAAGAAATGGATGAGCAAGAACATCATGATGATGAACAGGAACATCCTAATGTCGAAACAACCATTGGAAATGCAGATATCAGCACTATTTCCGAAGCTATGGGAAGAGTAGCACGAAAGAAAACTGAGCCCGCATGGAGGAAAGATTACTTGTGCAAGTCAACAAGGATAATAGACCCCCCAAAGGAAGTCCCCTCGGTTCAAGTCTCATCCAAACAGAGAGGTACTCGCTACCCTTTGAGTAATTATGTTACTTACAATTGTTTTTCGAAAAATCATAATTGTTTCTTGAGCAAAATTGATGCGGTGGTTAAGCCACAACGCTATAGTGAGGCCGCAGGTATACCCGAATGGAGGGAAGCAATGTTGAAAGAATATCAAGCGCTATGTTGTAGAGTTGCCAAAGGGAAAACGACCCATCGGATGTTGGTGGGTCTATAAAGTTAAGTATAAAGCAGACGGGACCATTGAGCGTTACAAAGCACGGTTAGTTTCTCAAGGATATACCCAAATTGAAGGGGTAGATTATCATGAGACTTTTGCGCCGGTAGCAAAAATGGCAAGTGTGAGATGTTTACTTGCAGTGGCGGTAGCGAAAAATTGGAGCATTGCACAATTGGACGTAAACAATGCTTTCCTCCACGGCGATTTAAATGAAGAAGTTTACATGAGAATGCCGCCGGGATTCGATGACAAAGGTTCGAATAAGGTCTGCCAATTGCGAAAGAGTTTGTATGGATTGAAACAAGCGTCGCGTAATTGGTTCGAAAAATTAACTTCATCCCTAACAAGGTATGGCTTTCAGCAATCTTTAGCAGACTACTCACTTTTTACTTATAACAAGGATGGGATCTTTCTTGGGGTTTTAGTCTATGTAGACGATATGGTCATAGTGAGTAATGATGTCGTAGCTAGTGATCGCCTAAAACAATTCTTAGATAGGAGTTTTGGAATTAAAGACCTTGGGAAGCTTAAATACTTCTTGGGAATTGAAGTTGCGGAAGGTTCGAAGGGATTGTTTCTTTGCCAACGGAAATATGCGATAGACATTATAAAAGAAGCGGGTTTGGAAGGCGCAAAACCGGTCGACACACCTATTCAACCTAAGCATAACTTGGCTCTCGCAGAAGGGAAACTTCTACATGACCCTATGAAATATAGTAAATTAGTTGGAAAGCTAATTTGTTTAACTATTACGAGACCCGACTTATTTTATGCCGTTCACATTTTATCCCAGTTTGTTCATGCACCGAGGCAAGACCATTTAGCGGCAGTTTACAAGGTGATTCGCTACATCAAAGGAGGACCAGGATGGGGGATAATCATAAACCGTGATTGTGATTTGCAAGTACGAGGTTATTCGAACTCGGATTATGCAAAATGTCCTCTCAGTGGGAAATCCATCACTGGGTATTATGTTTGCCTCGGTAGTTCACCAATTTTATGGAGAGCTAAGAAACAAACGACGGTTGCGAAATCAACCGCGGAAGCAGAGTATAGGGCGCTAGGGGCTGTGACGAGTGAAGTATTATGGGTGAAGTCATTCTTGAAGTCCTTAGGAGTGGACCATATCAGACCTATGACACTTTTGTGTGACAATCAAGCAGCCCTAAAGATCGCCAAAAACCCGGTATCACATGATCGAACTAAACACATCGAAGTAGACTGCCATTTTATTCTACACCACATTATGCAAGGTACAGTGAGAACGTCTTTTGTGCGGAGCAAAGAACAGATTGCCGATTTGTTCACCAAAGCCTTGGCGGGAAATACATTCTAGTACCTTCGAGCCAAGTTGGGCATTGGATCACCGGATGCTCCAACTTGAGGGGGAGTAATGAGATATGGATCGAATATTGTGCTATATTCAAGGACGATATTGATACGTAATATATTATGTGATTAGCTGTATTATCATGTTTTCCTATATTAAGTTATTTTGTTACCTTATATTTAGGATCCTATATTATGTATATTTCTTGTATTATGGAGTAGGAATTGTATATATAGTGTGGTGTATAATCACGTTTGATATCAATCAATAACAATTATTTAATCATTTACCTTGTTCTTGTTTCTCTTCATAAACAATAACCTTGTTATTGAATGATTCATAATTACCTACATCCACTAAATTGAAGGAAAATATGAATCAAGGACAAAATACAATCATATACACAAATAATAATTTATCTTGATTTTATCTTATTAAACCCCAAAAACAAGTAAGTAAAAGAACTAAAGAAAAGAAAATGCATACATCAGCGTGCTATGGAAGACGGATCCGGTGAGCGAGGCCTAGCCGCGATGTAGAAATTCTTAGGATTTATAGGGAAACAAGTAAAAAGGAAAGAAAGGTGAGGATATCTATGAAAAATGATGAGACGGTGGAGTGATGTATAGATTTTTCTATTTTTAATTTTATTTATTTTTCTTTTTCTCTTCTCTTTTTTTTTTCTTTTCTTTTTTTAAAGTAAAGTATCAAGAAGAATTTATAAAATATGGGGTATTACAGTCTAGAGTTGTGAGGATATGTTGATGTCTTGAATGTTTGCTCATAGTAAATTCTCATTGGTTCCATACTCTAGCTTTGCTTGTGGTTCATTGGCATGGATGTTTACCGTTTATACCTTAATTATCTCGTATGATCTCTTATTCCATTGTTATTCAAGTTGATTATGTTGTAACTAATCTTCATTGCTTATTTGAGATGTTGTTCATGTATGTTTCGATGTATTGTGGCTGGAAGAACCTTGAGTTACTCCCCACTGACTGTGGCGTTCATGTTTACATGGATGACAGGTTGGTGATGCAGCTTGTCTGGGTTGGAGCATGAGTGGGCTAGCGAGCATTAGACCCTTGGACCTAGTTTTGTACTCGACTAGACTTACCACCCTTAGACTTATTTAATTCGTGGGATATTTTTTCCCCGTGTTTTTACTATTGGTTTGTATAACTTAATACTTATGCTTGTTCTAATTTAACTTTAGTTATGTTTATGGATTCCCGCTTTCAAACATAAAAAGTTTTAAAAAGTTTCAATTTCCGCTGTCATTTTTGTGTTTGTTTACGTTACGTTATAGCGGGGGTTCACACATCTAGGCTCCGACGATGAGAGAGATCCGACTCGTGAATATGCGTCCAAGTCACGCCCTTCCTAGAACAAGGTTTATGGTGAGGGTCAAGGAGGTAGTGATATGAAGGACTAGAGAGAGAGTTTGTGTTTAGGTTTTCGAAATTTAATGAAATGATTCATAAGAAATGTTCCTACGAAAGTGAATGAAATGTTCATACGAAATAAACATGAGGGCATAAATAGGACAAGCAAAGAATTAGAGCAAAATAGCAAAACAAATTTTCAAAAATTCTCACTAAATATACCCTACCTAGATGCAAACTAACTAACATGCAAAATTACAACTATAATGCAAATGCATTCCCTCCCCCAAGCTAGAACAACACATTGTCCTCAATGTGTAAAACGGGATTAACCGCGGAAAAAACACAAAGAAAAACAAGAAAAACCAACATGGGGAAATGGGGATGCAAAACTAAA
>VHZZ01015077.1:26983-39231 GCA_009801015.1 Silene noctiflora
ATTTGACTCTTCCTATGTTCATTTTATTCATTTGTTTTAGGCCTGAGGATCGTTCGCTCTGATACCACTTTGTAACACCCCCATTTATCCAAGAGTCTGTACTAGGACTTCCCGGATAATTGAGGGCGTTAGCATCCCGGAATAACCGAGGTAGTAGATAATCAAATTGAATGAAACATATTATTTATTTAAATTATAAAGTTTGTTACAACATAAATTCTCAAAGTACTAAAACAGCGGAAAAATAAAATACAAATGAAGACTTCTAAACAAGGGATCTATTTATAGGTTGGTCCATCCAAGTACTCATGCCATCCCATACTCTTATCTGACTCATCGGTTACCTGTCAATTCTGCTCCCCATTATGGATCATCATAGGTGCTAAACGAATACACGGTCAACCTCACGGTTGAGTAGGATAAATAATCAACAATCAATAAATATGCAAAATGTATGAGTATGCAATTGCCATGGCCTTCTACTGAGCTCATCAACGCAAAACTCCCACCCGCCAATCCTTGGCCGGGTATACCTCGATCATTATCGAGAAACCAGCTTAACAGCTTAACAGCTGAGGTTATCCGGAGAGAGGTCTGCAGAACCAGCCTGGGCCTTTAAATCACAATCACGGATATCCAACCGATATCCAACTGATATCCAACCTAACATGCATATGCCATTCTCATGAATGCATTATCATATCATAATTTAAATCATAAGCCAAACCGATAACAAGTGCATAAACCATGCTTATGAATGTAATAACAATTCACAACTCAAACATGTCATAGTTCATATAATAATGCACCCAACAAGACATAGCATTCAAATGGGACAATTGTAAGGAACAACAGATTAATTATCCTACCTCGTAATAAGCAAGTCTTGACAGAAATTATCGTATCAAAAATACTCCACTTCAAACTCGTCACCTAAAAACAATAATATTATTATTACTATATTATTCGTATTATTTATTAAATCATTATTTATCGTAATTTATTATTCGTATTCCTAAAGTCCGTAAAACGAGTCGTTACAAATCCCGTCTTCACAAGATATATTAATAATATTCTTTATTAATAATTTATCTTCTAATTATAAAAATTACACTTTAAATAATTATTATTTACGAATTATGGAATTATGATTAATACCACTTATATTATAATAATTATGAATTAACGATATATGAATTACGAATTACAAAATATAAACTAATTACGAATTACGAAATATAAACTACGAATTAATGAATTTAAACAAATTAAACGACTTACACCCGTGCCCTTAAACAGCCCAATAGCCACCAACTCCGTCCCTGACAGCCACTAACCCCATCGTGGCAGCCTCCCCTGCACCACGGTGGACCCCTCCTGACACCACCAGTCCCGTCGACTCCAGCCACTGTGCCCAACCACCACGGTTAAGTCCTCCAGAACCAACACCTCCCTTCAACCACACTTTTTTTTCACCCCGACACCAACCACCTCACAGGCCCACACCACCTCTGGCCACCACCTTCGTCACCATTGACTCACGGTGGTTCCAGGGGTAGTCATTTCCTCCTCTCGAACCCTTTGCACTGCCACGATAACCACCAACAAACCGCCTGATTCCCACACGCCCTTTCCCCATGTTTTCTGTTTTTCCGTCCACCATCAGCACCAACCACTACCTACAGCCACCACGACACCTTCCCCGAGGTCGTCCCAACCACCAGGTTCCAACGCACTATGCCCTGGTCAATTCAAGTCTCAAAAACGGGTTCAGATACGGGTTTAATCCTTGTTTCGCATTTCCCCTGCCTCAACCACCGTGGTGGCGCATTCTGCAACCACCGACCACCACCTACTATCAGGGTGGTCGACTACTCCCTTGTAACCACCACCCACTAACCCAGGTCAGAAGAACCCCTACCCATGGGCTAAAACCCGACTAGAGTGTTTCCCCCCTTCAACCCGTGTCCCTGTTTTCACCCCCAAACCACCACCACTACGGTGGTCGACACCGGTCAACGATTGGTCAGGGTGGTCAAGGGTGGTCCCAAGTTAGCCTAGGTTCTGGGTCAGGTCTGTTGAGTCAGTCTAGGTCTAGGTGTGGCGAGTCAAAGGTATGTGCGCGTTAACTAAGAAACTGAAACGATAAAGCGATAATATAAATCGTACCTTGAACGATTCCCGTCTCAAAGTCCTAGCTTTCTCCTTATATCTCTCCTTAGAAAATTTCAGAATTATGGATGTGTGAATGAATGAGTAATACGAGTGGTGGGTAGGTTTATGAAGCCTTCAAAATGCTTTCAAATGGTTCAATGAATCGTTGATTCTTATGCCTCGTAAAAGACCACATTCAAACCTCGTAAAAACTTGAAATTGACCTCGTAAAATAATTGGTTTACCTAGTGATTACATGGTACATACCCCCATTCCCAACACCGTCTCATTATTTTATTATTTAACGAACTCGTTACATAAAGCGTAATATATATTAAATATTGTTATCTTAATTATCGTCCACGTACCGTAATTTTATATATATATATATATATATATATATATATATATATAATTATATCTAATTTACGAATATTAAATATCGTATATGTATATAATTATATCTAGTTTATGATAATAATAATAATATTTTATTATTACGAGCTATATAAATACGGGGTATTACAATTTAAATTTCATTAATGTGTTTTTGAGTGAGGTGAGGGAGAGAATTTAACATATTTGTGGACAAACTGTGCAGAAAAGACGTAATACATGGCGAAAGTTGATGTGTTAGTGAAAAAGACGAATTATTGCAGATACTCGATCGAGTTTTGCGTTACTCGATCAGGGAACTTTGTACTTTAAATTATACTCAAATGTCGAGAGTTGGGGTCTTCTGAAATTGAATAATTGATCAAGTTTTTTTTGTACTAGATTGAGTACACTCTCTGAACCAGGTTCCACGTCCTTTTTCTCTCTATTTCCCAACTTTCCTTCTTCAATTGTTTCATTATTTCGTCCCTTTTATGCTCCTACTACCTAAATCTACTACTCCCCTCCCTCTAATTCCTTCATATCATTATCAAAACTTCAATTAATTTGTGCTAAATCGATTTCTTGCAAATTTATCCACTCCTTTGTGCTTATTTTGTGATATTTTCCTCCAATCTTTCAAGTAAGTTTTCAATTGGTCATTCATATGTTAACATTAAATTACTCCTTTGTTGCTTATTTCTTGTTTGTTTTGCCTTTAATCTTCCACTGCTCATGTGTAATTGTTATTTCCTTTCTATTTAACCCAATAATTGTTGAATTAAAGGCCTAATTTCGAAAATTTCAGAATTAGGATTCATAATTTTGAGACATAATTTAGCATTAAATTGGTTGGTAATTATGTTTAATTTCTTGGAATATTCATTATTTGTCATATACTTACAATTTCCTTGTCGTTTACATAGTTTATGTGTGATTTTCGACTATAAAAATCGAATTTTCCGACTCCCCTTGTCTTAAAACGTGAACTATGATTCGCATTAAAATTGGTTTGTAATGTTGTTAATGACATTTGTAGGCATGTCTAGCTCGGAACAACGCAACAAAAGACCGAGAGGAAGACGGGCTCCAATCCGTCAACCTATTGTGGAGTCTCCCGTGGAAGAGGAAGATGAGGATGTTGTATCGGCCGAACAGGAGGAAGAAGTTGAATTCCCCTTCATTGTGTTTCAGGATGAGGCTCAAAAGCAAAAAATTGAGCTATTATCAGGGAAAAGAATGGAACCAACTCGGTGTGTTGATCGTTCTTTCTTACGTACCCCTAAGATTGAGTCGATTATGAAATATATGTTTAATGAGATTGGCTTCTATGGTCTGTTTGAACTTCATGAGCTCTCTTACAGCCCTTTAACCTTGGAATTTCTTAGCTCTTATCACTATGATAAATTCCGTCATAGGGTTAGTTTTCGTCTACTTAGTACTGAGTATAACATAACTTGTGATGAGCTTGCCAGGTATTTGGATTGTGACCCATATACAGCTGGTGATTATTATGTAGTTCCCGAAGGTTTGTCTGCTACACGGTACATCCCCTTGTTTATAGGTTATATTGATGTCGATGTTAGTGCCATGGCCCTAAGTGATGTCCACGTCCAACATGTTTGCTTAAAGTTGTTTATGAGAATGATGAGCTACATTCTATATGGTCGTTATGATAAAAGCAAAGTACATTCTTTGGAAGTCCTATTGTGTGCTAGTTATTTGAACCCCTTTTAGGAGGCCCCCTTTTAGTTTAGTCCTCCTACTGTCATTGCTTCTGCCTTGCATCGTATGACAGGATATAGAGCTACCCTTGAGTGTAGAGTCATTGTCACTAAGTTGGCTCGTAAATTGGCTCGTTTTGATGGAAGGCCCCTTATGAGCCGATGACTGAGTGAGAGTCGCGGGTGGATGATGATTTTATGCGGTATGGGATCTATTTTCTGACTATTCTTGGTGGGACTGACTATTACTGGAGAGTGAAGGGTGAGTTTTACATGTGGCTGCCTAATGATCACTTGGCTCCTATTTCTTCTTTGGAGGATGATGAGTCACCTTTTCGCCCTTTTCCGGTGACTTACTTGATCCCTGACGAGCTCTTGGGACCTCTACCTACCGTAGCCTCTTCGGGTGCTCCAGGTACTACAGGACAGCGTCGACATCACCGCCGTGTCCCCTCACATGCTCCTGATTCATTTCAGCCTCGTCCTGTTGCTCCTTCTATCCCACCTTCTATGCATCCTGGTTTCCATTTTGATCTTGACGTAGCTAGGGAAGTTCGGGTTCATGAAGGCAATAACCGAGCCTTGGCTACTCGGGCGGTTATGGGGGCACTTGGAGGCGATGGACCTTTCTGCGGGTCAGTCGTAGTCTGGAGCGTAACCTACTTACTACACTGGTCCTGGTGATGATAGCCGTGTGTTTCATTATTATGGAACGACACCCGATGGCTTTTCTGCTAGTCCTTATGGCACTGAGTTTGGAGCTCTTGCCTGACATTTTTACACCCCTATTCGGCCAGATATGCCGGTTGGTGGCTTTTGGGATTAGTTTGGAGCTTCTACTTCTTAGGGAGGTTAGTTTGGTGTTGGGACCTCGGGACATGGAGGAGGAGGTCGACATGGAGGCCGTGGTCGACGTGGAGGCCGTCGTCGACGTGTTCCTGATCCTGAGTTAGAAGATTTGTTGAGGGAGGTGGATGAGTACCATGAGACTTTTGATGATGATGCTGCGCAATAGTGATAGATGGTCACTATTTTCCCCCACTTTCTAGCTGGTTTGGGGGAGCTTCTACCTTACCGACGGTAGTTTCTATCCTTGTAACCATTTTATGTTGTGTTTTCTTTAGGTTGTTATTTCCCTTTCCCTCTTATTAGTGTGTCCTCTTTAGGTTGCTGCTGATGTTGGTTTATCGTGAGTGTTGTGCTATTAGGTTCACAATGAGGACACTGTGACATTTAGGTTTGGGAGAGTATTTATTTATGTTGTGTGCTTTCTTTCAATTGTGTGCTTTTTAAAAAAAAATTAAAAAAAAATTAATCCATAAAAATTTTAAAAATTTATAAAATCCAAAAAGATGTTTTCCTTTATTTTAGGTCGAGTCTTGGTGAATTGAGTAGCAGTGATGATAATTTTAATCGTTTTTTCATTTGAATCCCAATACAGTTATCCATGTACATTGTTTGACCCGTTATTTATGAAAGCAATGCTCATATCTCAAGTCTTGACCGTAATAACATGCCTTATGCTAAGTAAATTTGACAAAATTATGTTGGTAAGCCGCTTAAATTTCTGAGGTCCATAGAGCTTCCTAAGCCAGGAACATTAATAAATTGGTCTCCTTGTCAATTAGGCTTGAGTGTTGTTCTCCTTGTGGAATGTGTAATATCGAACTGCGCAAGTGTGAAATTAATTTCTTGACGCTTTTATTCTGTTCATTGACTAAGTACATGTCGATAGGCGATTCTTACCGTTCAAATAAGCCTTACATTTCATTTTTGTTATCCCGTTTTAACCCTTGTAGCCAATTTTATATCTCATCTTATAGCTATGATCCTAGAATTTGTCGACCTTATCGGGACAGTCGTAGTTTCTTATGTATCATGTTTATCTTTGGCTATTATGGTTGGAATTGGGACTTTTTGTCATGTGGGTAGTAGCCGAAATTTTTGCAGCAATTGTGTCAATCTTTTATGTTGGAAAGAGAAGAAGTATGAAGCAAGAAAAAGAAAAAAAAAAGAAAAAAAATTCAAAAAAAAAAGAAGAAAAGAAAAAAAAACGTGAAAATGAGAAAAACAAAAAGTGGAAAATCGTTTGCTTCATTATCATTGTTAAGAGATTATAAGGGAATTTGCTAGAGTCTAATGCCTTATTGGGGAGTTGTTCATTGTCTCCCATGTGTTGTCAAAGCTGAGATTATTTCTCTAGTCGGGATTCTTTATGCTTATATTGTAGAATTGGTTTTGGTTAGTATGTAGCTGCGACTACCGTCTTAGCCTCACATATCCATAACGTGCCTTGGCACAAAACTTTTCTACCCTGTACCCATTTGCCGCTCTTATTATCCTTGATACATGTACTTTTGTCTATTTTATGAATGCATATTAGTTTGGGAAATTTCTATCACATTAGATTGCATGCATGTTTCATAAGTTTAGTGAGTGTTATATTTATTTCTATCTTACATATAACTCGCCTTTTATGAGTACATGATTGAATCCGCGAGAATCCGACTAATTTATTTTGCAAGGTTGAAAGGTATTTGGCTGACTTACGGTATCATGTTATATCTTGAGATGAGCTGCGTTCTTCTTTTACACGTGCCTTTTAATTTGTTTTATTGGCACAAATTTGGTCATTACTTGCTATAGATATAGATAGCTTGGGATTTGTATATGCATCAACATTAGCTATGAGTTATTCGTTCACCATTTGTATGATAGTTTCTTTGGTATGATGTGTCTGCTTTTATTAGGGACAAGCAAAGAATTGGTTTAGGGGATTTTGATGAACCATATTTGTATACACTTTTATGACTCCCTTTTAGTCATTTTTGATGTGGTTTTCGTGCTAGTTACGTCCGTTTATATGCCTTTTACATAAGAATGTCGATACTGCAGCCGTTTGGTGCCTAAATGCAAGAATGGCGCATTTATGGATAGAATGGAGCACCGCGGAGTGGGCATAGCGTATAACACGAAGCATGGCACGGGAATCTAGAAGAATAGAAGTTATGAAGTGAAGGTTGCACGAAAAGAAGCTGAGAATGTGCAGAACTCGATCAAGTTAGCCAGTACTCGATCGAGTGGTGAGGTACTCGATCGAGTATACTATACTAGATCGAGTATCTGGCTCGTTGAGGACCTTTTTCGATATTTCCTAAAAGTCGTCTAATTTTTAATATATATACTAAGGTCGTGTTAATTATTAGGTTACGCTTTTATTAATTTAATAACTCCTAAAACCTCTAGTTATTTTTAACTACTTTATTATTCTTAGATCTACAAACTTTGTTCTTCATCATTACGGTACGATTGTTAATCTTTCTTCATTTATTAATCATTCAATTGTTATTCATCTTAGCTATTGATAATCATGTCTTACATCCATTTTATTGTTGTTAATTGTTCTAGTATAAGTGGCTAATTTCCTATCTAGGGTGAAAGGGGATCTAGGTTAATTAGAAGGGGATTAATTGTTTTAATTGCTAACATTATCGTATGAATTATCGTTTGATTATTGTTATTCTAGTATAGCAGACTAAATCAAGGATGGACAATCTACTATAGCAAATTAATACTTTCACCGACCGGGTTAGATTTAATATAGGCTGCAATAATCAGATAGGTAAGGTTTAATTATAGCGATTTCATGTTAAACTGAATCTAAAGGGCATAATTGAATCAACCGATCTTGTGACCTTAGGTAATTCGATTGACTTATTAATTAATTAAATTGTATCCCTGAATGATTGACCCAGTGAACCTGATCCTTAGACCTTTTAATTATATTTGTTCACACCTTTATTTTTACATCGCAATTAGTTTTTAGATATCAAACAGACCAAATCTTCAAGAAACTGTGACTTCAAGACAATTTTAATATTAGTAAACTGAATAATTACCGCCTCCTTGTGGATTCGATACCTACCTTACCGCTAGCTATTTTGTTTGTATAAGTTAGGTTTACTTTGATTTAGGGGACACGACTTTACCCTTATCAGCAAGCCCCACCTTTCCTTTCATAAAAGCATCCTACCTCATCAATTTCTTGTTGTGAGTTGAAGGGGCGGAGTGAGAACCGCTAATTGTCTCTAATCGGATATGTTATTAGATTAGTTTAAATAAAGGTCATAGTCTTAATCACCTCTTTACTGGGGAGGAGCAAAGGTTCGTTTTGGGGTTATTTGATGTGACTCGTAATTACGCACATTGAGTACCCTAACTAGCCTCGTTATACATGCTTTTACGTGATTATTAGCGTCGTTTCTTGTCTTTAGCTACCTATTTGCTATTCTATGAGGTTTTGGTGCCTTTGGTAGGAAAAGAGTGTCTGATTTATTGGAGCATTTCAGAGCTAAATTGATTGCATCTAATGACCAAGCATCGAAGATGAGACCAAGGCTAAAGGTTATAGTGATTAAAGCAAGTATTCGGGCTATGTAGACTAGCCCTCTCGAGTCTAGAGGAGCCCCCACGAGTTAGGGGGAAGTCAAGCCAAGATGAAAGGGAAAAGCAGTAGAGCTCGTGTGAGCTTTACCTCTTCTCGAGCCCAGCTCGTGCGAGCTCCCAAGAGCTCCAGCGAGCCTAACAGCAGGACCACTTCCTCGCCTAAGCAAGGAGCCCCACGAGTTGCTCTAGCTCTAGCAAGTCTCCGGATTTCCTCAAGGGGTCCAATCATCATTTAAGCCCTTAGTTAACCCTGACATTTGTACTTAGAATAAATAGCTTATGTAACTAGAGGAGAAAAGGGATGAAATATCATCTTAGGAACGCTACTAATTTAGATTAGTTTAATTACATCTTAATTCGTTTCTTATTGCTCAAGTAATCTTAGATCTACTTTGTAATTAGAGAATTCCTGGGTTTTGGATTGAAGAATTGACAACTTTTCATCATTAGTCAAATATTTCTTCTATTGTTCTTCCATTTCCTTGTTCATCTTATGTTGGTATAATCCTTTTACTCTTTACTTAATCTTTTACTTAATCTTTTGTTAATTGTTTTACTCTATCAGCATGTTTATGCTTGTTAAGATGATTGACACCATTTATGACATGTTTACCATAATGATGTGTGAGTAGTCCTCTAGATAGAGTTATTGGGGGATTAGGAGAGTAATTATGAGTTAGATCTATGCATATGAGTTCATATGAATGATTGTATGTTGTGTTTTCAACTTATGAACATGTTATGTTTAATGAAATGCTTGATTGATAACCTAGCATGATTCTCTATCCTTTCGACAAGACTTGTAAGACATAAACAAACTTAAGGATTGTTAGACCATGCATATAGTTGAATAGGGAGAACCAAGTCGTTGTAGATGTCGTAAGCTAGAAACCAACTCGAGTCCAAGACCTAAGTCTCTCTAGGGATTGTAAGATATAAACTAACTCGATTCCAATACAAATACGATTGTTTATTGTCTCATTATTGTGATTATACCATGATTCCCATATAAACCCATGACACCCTAGTGCCTTACCAATTGTTTACATCTTTATCCTTACTTGCATGCCTTGTTATTTCAATTGTTTACATTTTTTTTGTAGTAGTTTTGTTTACATCTCAAACCCAAATTGTGACACAAAGACATAGTTACTTGCATTTGATAACCGTTTTGACCCCTCTCGTGGATCGACTCCGACTTACCGCTTGCTAGTTGTTTGTTGGATTTATATGTATTATTTGATAGCACCATGACGACCTAGGGTGGACACCTATCAGAGCTTCCTCTAGAGGCTGCTGCTAAGATTGCATAACTCTCTATAGAATCAGGTTATGACCTGTGTCAGGTGGTGTTAGGACTAGATCATGTACAGGGACAGACTTATGAATCTCCTCCTCAAACATGGTTTCATCATATTCATACTCTTTTAGGCCTTTATCTTCATAGGCTTGAATTTTCATGGTGGTGAGTGTTCTCCTAGAAGGACAATCTCTCTTAAAATGTCCATAACCCTGACATTGAAAGCACTTCCTACTTTCATTTCTAAGCTGGGTAGGTTTCAGTCCTATGGCCCCATTCTCTTTGTTGAGTAAATGTTTTTCTTTTAATGTCTCTCCAATTTTAACCCACTCAAAGGCTTAGAAAAGGAAGATTTAGATTAGGTTTTGGATGCTGGGATTTTTGTCTTTTCCATTTTCTCAACCTTAAGTGACAGGTTCACAGCATCATCAAAAGACCTTAAGTGCTGCATCCTAACCCTGTTAAAAATGCTACTGTCTACCCCCTCTGGGAACCTTGCAATTCTTTATTCAGGTTTCTCATTTATATCACATTGAAGGGTAAGTGGTTCAAAATCTCTTAGATATGATTCAATAGGTTTTTCATATTGTCTTAATTTTGACAACTTTAAAAACAAATTCTAGATGTAGTGTTTAACAACAAACTTATCCAACAGGTTCTTTCTTAAGTTAATCCTAGATGTGGTGTTCTATCTCTTCCTTAGCCCTTTACAGAGAAGCATATCTTTTCAGCTTTAAAATAGCTACCTTAAAAGCCTTAGTATCATTATAGCCATTATAATCAAAGACTCTTTCTACATTTCTTAACCATTATAGTAAATCATTAGGATTTAGAATACCATAAAAGTTTGGATTTTCTACCTTTAGATCCTTGTCTGTATGCTTCTGGTATGAAGCATTGATCTTGATACTTTCATCTGAGTCTGATACATCTTCTTAGTCATGCTATTGGCCACTTCCACCTCCACCAGGTGGTGGCCCTCTTCCCCTACCTCTACCTCTAGATGGTTTGCCTCCATGATCAACCCGGTTGTTCATCAAGGTATTTAAGGTTCTCACATGACATTGACAACTTCTGTCAAGACCTCACCTTTGGACTCAATTCCTACTAATCTAACTTCACTCATAGTGTTGTTTTGGTATTTTTAATATAGTTAGGGATAAAAAAACTCTCAATAAACTCGACAAAAGCCCTAATAACCAATATGATACATAAATGAGGTAGTCAATATGTTGGAGTATGTGTCCTCGACAATAATGCGATCACATGTTTAAATCTCATAATGAGAATATATGAGGGATAGTAATATTTTATTGTCAACTGATCCACATTAATCGGTAATGATTGGCTGACTAGAGTTTGACATTACTGTCGTGTGACGGTGGTGATCAGTTGATCCCTTAAGGTCATACCTCTAGGGTAACACTCTTAATTGATTAATTAATTAAATGTATGTCGATACAAGTTAATTAATTCCTTAAAATTGAACAAATGATTTTGTGAGTAAGAATTTGTATCTTATTGTAATTCGATTAAATAAGATTCGCTCTAAGTAATTTAAATTGTTTTAATACTTAGGTATATTTATTGTTTATGAAACAATTAAAATAAGAATGATTGGTTTATTATAAATACAAGTTGTTGTGATTTATAATTCTATGACCCATTTTAAGTACTTGTAATCATGAATTACTAGTTAGTTTTTGTATTTGATTTATTTTTGTTTATATAATGATTTTTAATAGGTTAAAAATGCATTATTAAGAAACGTGTCTAGTAGCATGTCCAATATGTCACACTACACAAATTGACAATTGACAAACTTAAAATGGACTCATTTTAGCTATGGGTGTCGTGTATAAGGGTGTAGGGAGTTAGTTGTATTTTGCTCATTTTATTTAAAGGGAACACAATCATACCCTACTAGTCATAGGGTTGCATGCCTAGGCTCTTGAGAAGATCAACTTGAAAAAGCATTGGGCATCCTACCCTAGACAAAACCGGCCACCCATGTAAAGTTGAGAAGTTTTTTTTTCTCTTCTTATTAAAATAATTCATTCTTACCCAATATGGATTAGATTGATAATTGAAAATTTCTCTAAAATTGTCAAGAACAATTAGAAAGAAAAACTCACAAAATATCTAATATTATTAAACCTTTACTAGAAGTAGTATACATTAATATTAGTTATAATTTTAAGGGCTCATATCCTAATTTCTAGTATTCAAATTAGCATATGAATTAAGGG
>VHZZ01015080.1:8733-27221 GCA_009801015.1 Silene noctiflora
ATTACTCTTTTTGGTAATACTACTACTATTATTGTGTAAAAATGATGATATCTCGAGGGTTATTCGGGTGGTCACCACCACACATACAACCGCTGACGCCGGTTTCTGAAGTATCTGAGCCACCAGAATCACCTTCTCCATACATGGACATGAACCCTGACGGCACCGTTACTGGTTTGCCTATTGATACTGAGGAGGAAATGGAGGACGATGGTGACGACGAGATCGACCCTCCCCCTGCTGCTGTTCCCTTTTCCAGGCTCTTCGCTTGTGCCGACCGCCTCGATTGGCTTCTTATGGCACTTGGATCACTCGCTGCTGCTGCTCATGGCACTGCTCTTGTCGTTTACTTGCATTACTTTGCTAAGATTATCCACTTGTTGGCTCATCAACCCCAGGATGACCACCACTTGTATAGTAGCTTCTTCCAGGTTATTCTCTTACTTTTCTTTTTCCACTTCCTTTTTCTCCTTTTTTCTCTAATTCATATCAATTGCTTCTCAAACACTTTTCTATTCATTTATTTTAGCTGAATTCATTATCAAAAGCTGTTATTTTCGGTTTGTTGGTTTGGTTTTAATTAGTACTACTAGTAGTTAGTATGCCAAATTTTTTGGGTTTATTTTTTTTGGGTAAAAAGGGAAATCTAGGGTATCTACTCGTATTTTTATTTTTACTAAATTGAGTTTTTAGCGTTGGAGTTGCTGAACTCGGTTTGTGAGCGTTTTTGCAACGAAAGTGTATGAATTAAGCATTTGAATTTAATACAGTTCCAGTGAATTCTGTGATGTGGAGGGTGGTGGGATTTGGAGGGAGGGAAATCGGACCACTCCATTCTCCTCCTACAAGCCAAATATTACGGGAGTCATACAGAGTCGACTCTAGGATTTTATGTACGGGGTGCGTAAAATTTTCTAGCATTGAAAATATTGAGTTTTATGAATAAAATTTTGTTTAGTTGGACAAAGTGTATGGTGATATGGTATTGGATAAATATTGTCCAATACAAGATTTGAACCCATGACCTCTAATAAAAAAAATTCTTAACAATCACTAGACCCAGATACTTTATGTGCTCCTACTCTAATCAAAATTGTAATTATTTTCGGGAAAAGGGGCCCTGCACCCCCAAGAAACGCCTCTGGAGTCATAGACCTTGAAACAAGAAGAAATAGGAGGAGAATGGTGGTTGTGGAGGGTGGAAATAGGAGATGACGGAGGAATCATTACCTTTATTTGGGGGTAATTCATTACGAGGGTAGGAGAGCAACTAGTACTCCTTTAATGGGGTAACAATTACGCCTTCTTCATTTCTATCTTCCACTACCATCACTTCCCTCTATTTTCTAGTTCATTTTATTATTTATTATCCCCTTAATAGCTATCTCCATTCCAAGTAGGCCTTAACAAAGTAAATGGATTTAGAGGGAAAACACCCGCCCTATCCCTTCCCTTTCCCTCTCCTCTTTCTCCCTCCCCTGCCTTTCCCTCCATTTCTTGTATTCAAACAAAGGTTTGCCTTCCCTTACCTCTTTCTCTGTATCCAAACACTAAGGGTAGTGTTTGGATTGAGGGGTTTGGAGGGAAAAGAAAGGGAGAGAGAGTAGGGGATATAAAATCCCTTATTTTGATAGCAAATAAAGGTGGAGGAAAATGGAGGGGGAGAGATTTCGAGGGATCCATTTTCCCTTCTCCAAGGCAAATCAAAATCTCTCCACAATAGGCAAAATTTGGAAGGAAATTGTATCCAAACACCCACACCCTATTTGTCCTCCCCTTCCCTTACCCCCCTTTCTCTTCCCTCCTTCCCCCTCCCCTCCCTTTCCCTCCACTTTTGCTATCCAAACACGCCCTAAGAGCTTGTTTGAATGAGAGGTTTTCGAGCGAAAGGGAGGGGAGGGGAATGGAGGCATACAAAATCTCTTGTTTGGATAACATTTAGGATAGGAGGGAAATGGAGGGGGAAGGCTTTGGAGGGATTTGTTTTCCCTCCAAGGCAAATTAAAATCTCTCCAACATAGATATTTGGAGGGAAATTGTATCTAAACACCCATCCTTCATTCCTTCTTCCCCTCCCCTTCTATCCCCTCCCTTTCCTTTCCTCCTATCCCCTTCTCCTCCCTTTCCCTACTCTTAAGTGCGTCTTTGGATAGGGGGATTTAGAGGGAAATGGAAAGAGGTGAATTCCTTGTTTGGTTAGTAAAATGGACATATAAGGGGGATGAATGGACATATGTGAGTCAGATTTGCTGTTGATGGACGAAGGATGAACAATTGATTTGGGGATGAATGAATGAACGATTTGAATGAGTGAAGTAGGAGGGTATGGGTTGGGTGAGTGTAATTAGTAAAGGTAGTTTAGGTAGATTAGTTAAGTTAAAGTCGAAATGTCGTCATTAGATCGGGTTTTATAAAAATCGTCATCGTAATTCAGTTGGGGTGTTAATTTTTGAATTAAGAAGGAACTAAGGTGGTTATTACTATAAATGGACATATAAGGGGGTTATTTGTAAAAAGAGGAACATATAAGAGAGTTATTCACAAAAAAACACATAAAATAATGAATTGTTGGCCGTTCTGGTAGCGTCCTTATGTGTAGACAAACTACTATTTTGCTCTGTCAAGGACTTCTACTACATGCCCACTTCCCTTGATCCACCACTGACACATCGCTGCTACAGCTGCTACTACTGCTGTCACTGAAACATTGCTGCTACTGCTAACTCATTTCTGGCTTATCAATTATCATGCCCTACCTTCAGTCTCGAGCACCCATACTCATCAATCAGCCAATTTTACATATCAATGTCCTAGCACCTGACTGCCCACGAGGCATCACACTACCTAGACACACACACATCACTTCTAATCCCATGCCTCAATACCCTAGCATCTGACTGTCCATGACACATCACACTACCTGCTCATGACGGATTACTTCTAGTCCTCCCATGCATCTCCTCAGGTGTATCATGCCTAATCTGCATAGCTTATGATGACACCTGATCGAGCATTGCTCCTTGTGCCTGCCCATGACACTAGCCTACTCGTTTTATGCGCAAATCAGCCCCGCATATTCCCAAGCAATTCTCTAACTTTTGTCCACTTGATTTTGGATCACTCAGTTTTTTAGTTTTCAATTCAGTTGGAGATTGGAAATAATTCTCTTTTGCACAAAAAGTACAATTTAATAAGATTTTTAATTTAAAATGTTGGTAATTTTTGTCAAAACATTGGTGAAAAAATAATTTTAGCACCTAGTTACATGATTGCGAGCTTCTTTTTCGCCATCATAGTATATTGGGATTAGAGTTGAAGGCTGTATCTTGGCAGTACTTCATTGCGTTTATGAACAGATGTGTTGTGAAAGAGTTCTTAAATGCCTCAAGATAGGTTTAATTATCAAGAAGAGATATCTTTGAGTCTAAATTGAAGATCTTGTGTTATTTCTGCCATTATTCTTAATATTCTAATTTACGTCATTAATCTGGATGTTTCTTTTGCAGCTTGCTCTAAGAATTGTGTATATAGCTGCAGGTGTTTTTGTTGCTGGTTGGATTGGTAAGTTCAAAACTGTGAATTACTTTATGTTGATTTCTATCATTCTCATTGTAGCCAGCTAATTTTTTTTATGATTGACAGAGGTCTCTTGTTGGATTTTAACTGGAGAACGGCAGACTGCAGTCATCAGGTCAAAATATGTGCAAGTGCTACTAAATCAGGATATGAGTTTCTTTGACACCTATGGAAATAATGGAGACATAGTTAGCCAAGTCTTGAGTGATGTACTACTTATTCAATCAGCATTAAGTGAGAAGGTACTCAAAAACTCTTGTTTTCCATATATATGAACAAAGTCTCATTCATTACCTTCATCTATTTAAATAAGTGTACCACTTGTGGCAGGTTGGTAATTACATTCACAACATGGCAACATTCTTTAGTGGCCTAGTAGTTGGATTTATCAATTGCTGGCAAATTGCCCTGATAACTTTAGCAACTGGGCCATTCATTGTTGCCGCTGGAGGCATTTCAAATATATTTCTTCACAGACTTGCCGAGAATATCCAGGATGCTTATGCAGAAGCAGCGAGCATTGCTGAACAGGTTCTTTTCTTTGCCATTATCATACCACGGCTAGTTGTGGAAATAGTATTAGTAGGATAATCTATGGTAATGGGATACAAATTTCCAACATTATGCTGACTATTTGAAAATCTGTTTCCGCTGGTTTGGATGTGTTTATCATTTTTAATTATTCATATACTTAAATGGAGTATGTTCTTATAACAGTCTATTCACGACACACAAGAGCAGATGTTTAGACTTTTATTTCTTGAAACCTATTTTTCTTGTCTGTAACTTGTCGCTATGTACTCTGTTATGTTATGTCTCCTTGTCCATCCTCTAGCATGTTTCACTGAGGACTTGAGGAGACTGTTAATCACGGTTAAGCAGAAAAAAGGGGTAATCATGCATTTATGTCTGCTGCATGTTAATCAAAGATCAACTAGTTGTACTTGTCTACTCAGCGTCAGGTATTTATAGCTAGTTCTACACAGAGCCAGGTGGCGAGAAGAACGAAAAGTAAATTGGAAATAGTGGAACCTGAAGTAGACTCTTATTAATATAATGGCACTTGTCCGAAAGCTCAGTTGGATATTCTGTTTACCTGTTTATTTTACTTGTGTTGGTTGGTTATTTTTTGGATCTTCTACTATTATTTTGGTTATTTAATAGTCATAATCCATACTATTGCTAATCTTCTCAAAATAATCTGAATTATGTTGTAACCTAAAATAAACCCGACTTTAAATGCTTTCTTCTCAAAATAGACTCGCTCTATTTTTAACCTGTTATACCAGGTTAAAGATGATTTGACGATGTTGTGGCACTAAAAATAATAATTATCATAAAAAAAACCATTAAACACACCACCATCATAGACCCATTACAAAACCTGACTACATTTTTTACCATCATAGACTCACCACCATCGTAGAACCACCCGTCTACATTACCACCACCTCCCCGCCAAACACACAATCACCATCCAACATCACCTCCCAACTATGACCACCAAGCTAACCACCAGCACCCTCCTATCCTCCTCAAGACCACCACATTCACATATTCGACTCCACCATGCGACCAGAACAGCACAATTTCTGCAACCCCTTGCGCCTCCCATTCTTGCCATCTATAACCACCAATCAATCATCATTGTCATACCCATCATCTCCTCCATCAAAACCCCATGTTTATCCAAGGTTAAACTCATAAATTTCAGACCCAATTAACTGACCGAAATCCCAATTTTAAGATTCTTGAGTTATATTCTTTTACTCCCTCCTAGTCAGTATTTTCTTCCCCTTTGTTTTGAGGGAATGAATTAAGAGAGATAGCAAATACCCATTTACTCTCCTGTTACCCCACTTGGTCTCTCACATACTCCACAAACATCACGTCCATCACTTTAATTAACCCACAAACACCCCCTGAAAATCTGAAAGACAACCCCAACAACCCCAAAAACCACTCAATAAGTCCAAAAACTACCTCTAACACCACCAATCAAGCTCCATACACGACAAATCTATTTAACATATCTTAAAAAAACAAATTCAGCCTACCGCCTCGGAATACCACAAAAGAGACATATCGTCTTTCTATAACGATGAAGAGGAGGCGGGTTTGTCACCTGTTTGTTGGATGTTTGCTTCCCAAAGGTGACTTTCAAGGGTGTTGAGGGAGAATAAGATGGTTGTGGTTGTGTTGGTGTATTTTGGGTGTTCTTGAGGTGTAATGTGAGGTGATTGGTAAGGGATATCAATGGTGGTAATGGATGGGGGAACTTTCGATGGTGGTTGAGCATGGTTAGGTGATGGTGGTGGTGGGACGGTAACAATGGCACCGGCGAGGAAGGGGATAAGTGGTGTAGTTGATGGATGTAGATGGGTGGGACTCCGTGTGAGATAATGTGGGTGTGGCTGCCTTTTGTAGGAGAGGCTGGAGTCGATGGATGGGACTCCGTGTGAGATAATGTAGGTGTGGCTGCCTTTTGTAGGAGAGGCTGGATTGAGATTGGGATGGGGTTATATCGGTCCATTTAGAGATAATTTATGTCCAAATAAGGAAATAAGGAAGAAAACCTGAATAACCGAATAAGAAAATAGGAAAGAAAATGGTGAATAGGAGGGAGTATATAGGGTCCAAGTTAGATTTCCTATATTGATGTATATGGGTTTAGGTAACTGACTTTATAGTGGTGGTGCATCATGGTCGGATGGGTCGATGAGGGTCTATGGATGTGGTCGTCGGAGTATATGGTCAGGTTGGTCGACGGTAGAGGATTGGCCAATGGGAGGTGCATAGCTGGCATGACTTCCGGGAATGTGAGCAGTGGGTTTTGTATGAAGGTAAGTGATGGGGTGGCGTAGTTTGGTAGTGGTGGTGGTGGTGGTAGTGCAGCAGGGTGGTTCAGTGGTAGGGTGAGGCCGATGGGGTAGTTCCTCGTGATCGGTGGGTGGTGATGGAGTGGTAAATTGGTAGTAAAGGGGAAGTTAGTAGTATAATTGGTATCATTATCTTATAATTTTATTTTTGTAAAAAAACTGACCTGATTAACAGGTCGACAGTTACCTTAGTGCATTGTGAGAAGAGAAGGTAATTATTGCGGTTTATTTTGAGATTTAAGGTAGTTGTGAAGATTATTATGAGATGATCACCTATAGTTCAGTTTATTCTTGCTAAATAACCCTATTTTTGGCTTGTGGCTGTTTGACTTTGTTACTAACTCTCATATTCTACGGGGTTTTTTGTTTCAAGGTACCTAATATTTTGGTCATCTGCAAATATGGTACCTAAAGCTTTTTTTTTTGTTGAAAGGTACCTATAATTTACATATTTTTGTCTAAAGTTACCAACTAATGTTTTCCATGAAAAATAAGTCAAGATCCGGTCTTGTCTTGACAGAAGACACGATTTTGTTTTGGTAAGAATTAAAAATGATAATTAAGCTCTTAGTCCATAGTTATAACTATCATTCAACCCAAATCCTAACTATTCCCTCATCACCTCCCCTCTTCCCATCCTCCTCCGCCACCGCCAAATCGTAACCCTCCCCTCATCCTCTTTTCTCTCCCATCCTCCTTAGCCACCACCTTCAACAGCTCTTCTCTGGCTACCAATATTAGTCACCATTCTTGCCACCACTTAAATTCAGATTATCCAACAAAGGGGATAAAAACCAAAATAAGAAAGAGAAGAAGAGACACTTAAAGTGGTTAAAGTTAGGTTGGAGAGGAGAGAGAAATGTGCATTGTTAGTGGGATGAGGTGAGAATGGAGAAGTTAGGTAAGGTTTTAATGGTGAAGTTGTGGGATGATAGTAGGGGGCGGTTGATTGATGCCTGAAGTGCAAAAGGAAGTGATTGTGGTCCGGATGAAGGAGACATGCTGGGTGAGGTGTCGGAGGACGTAAGTTGTGGGTTGGAGAAGGGAATGTAGAGAGACAAGATTGTTGAAGTGAGGGAGGGTGGTAATGATGGCCCCCAGGGGGGTATTTAAGGTTAAAATATTGTTTTTTGCCAAGTCAAGACGATATCTTGACTTTTTTTTTGATGGAAAACGTTAGTTGGTACCTTTCCACAAAAATATGTAAATTGTAGGAACCTTTGAACAAAAAAAATTGAACTTTAGGTACCATATTTGTAGATGGCCTAAATTTAGGTATTTTGACAGTAAATCCCATTCTATTACTTGTTATACTGTTTGTTTTCTATAAATATTATCTTGACTAAGAAGTTCAGGATGACGGTAGTTGAGAAACATCTTAAACATTGTCAAAATTTATGCATCCAACTAAAAAAGTTCGGAATGAGTGAATGACCAAGTGTCCTTTTACACATTAAATGTTGGCTACCGACTATCACACGTTCTTGATGTGGCTGGCTACAAGCGATTAAATCAGTCTTTGCTTCTGCCTTAATCACGATTGTTATACATTCTACTCTATCAAAGTTGCATCAGGCAACTGCGAGGCTCAGTAAGGCATGAGTGATATGGGCAGAGGGACTCTAGTAATGATGGAATTGACATGTCCTCTCATTGTCTTCTGGAGTCAAAACTGCTTAAATTTTCTAAAAATCCTAAACTATTTCGGGATTCAGTTGTGTAGTTTTGATAACGATGGCTTTCTTATTTATTATGGGTATATTTTCACTCCCTTGCCATGAGCTCCATCTATCATCAATGACTATCTATCTTATAGCGAGACTAAAATTTCTTGAATTGATATGTTTTCTTCTGCTAATCTGTATGCTCCAACTGGTGCAATGCAATTGCGTGATAAGGTCATGGCAACATCACATATTCAAATTGGGTGTATGGATCAATTTGACTATTCATGCATGATATTGTGTTGTGAATGATCTTTTCTTGGATGTTGTTACGATTTTCAGATTACTTTTTGCAGGCTGTGTCGTACATTAGAACATTATATGCATTCACGAATGAGACGTTGGCCAAGTATTCTTATGCAACCTCGCTTCAGGCAACCCTGAGATATGGAATATTAATTAGTCTTGTACAAGGGTTGGGCCTTGGCTTTACATATGGATTGGCAATATGTTCTTGCGCACTGCAACTTTGGGTAGGAAGATTTTTGGTAACTAGCGGCAAGGCTCATGGAGGAGAAATTATAGCTGCCCTCTTTGCTGTCATTCTAAGTGGCCTGTATGCATCTTCATTTTCCAATTTCTCTAACCAGTATGAATAACTTTTAACTATTTAGTGGCCATGTGACTTACCTTTTGTTTGCTGTGTTGTTGCAGTGGGCTGAATCAAGCAGCAACAAATTTTTATTCTTTTGAGCAAGGGCGAATTGCTGCTTATAGACTTTTTGAAATGATCAGCCGTTCTTCTTCTACTACGAGTCATGATGGCGTTACCTTAGTTACCGTTCAGGGTAACATTGAGTTTCGGAACGTGTATTTCAGCTATTTATCTCGCCCTGAGATACCTATTTTAAGTGGGTTTTATCTCACTGTTCCAGCTAAAAAGGCTGTTGCTCTTGTTGGAAGAAATGGGTCTGGAAAAAGCAGTATTATTCCACTTATGGAGCGTTTTTATGATCCTACCTTAGGTATTCAAGTTCAAATTATTTCATAACTGCAAACTGCTTACTAAAAATTTGATTTCAAGCTAGCTTTAATATTCAACACTGCTTAATCTTACCACCATTGTTCTTTACTGGTGCAGGAGAAGTCCTACTTGATGGTGAAAATATAAAAAGCCTACAGCTGCAGTGGCTTAGAAGTCAAATCGGCCTAGTTACTCAGGAACCTGCTTTACTAAGTTTAAGTATCAATGAGAATATTGCTTATGGAAGGTCTGCTACGCCAGATCAAATTGAAGAAGCTGCTAAGATTGCTCATGCGCACACATTCATTAGTTCTCTTGATAAAGGATATGATACACAGGTATGCTTTGAGATTTAAGTTAACTTATCTAGAATTTCTGTCTGTATGAGTGTAAACCTTCTTTTCTTTTGTAAATAAAGTTTTTGTTAGGCATCTGTCTCCTGTGACCTCGCCAGTTCTTTTTCTAACCTTGGAGTAAGGAGTTTAATTTAGCGACTAACACTTAGTATACATAACAGGTTGGCCGGGCTGGTTTGGCATTGACTGAAGAGCAAAAAATTAAGCTCTCAATAGCAAGGGCAGTGCTTTCTAGTCCGTCAATTCTTCTTCTTGATGAGGTCACTGGTGCACTAGATTTTGAAGCTGAAAGAGCTGTTCAAGAAGCATTGGATCTTCTTATGCTAGGTCGTTCAACGATAATAATAGCTAGACGTCTTAGTCTAATAAGAAATGCTGATTACATTGCTGTTATGGAGGAAGGTCACCTTGTGGAAATGGGTACACATGATGAATTGCTTAATTTGGGAGGTCTCTATGCTGAGCTTCTCAAATGTGAAGAGGCAGCAAAACTACCAAGGAGGTGAGGCATGATTTGAGTAGATCCTAAATCTAAAGTTCAATGTCAACACTCTTTTTTTTCATTGCTCGTAACTCTTTACTGCCTGATCTTGCACAATAGACGGCATGTTTTAATTGCTGGTTGGTCTAGAGTTCCTGGTATAATTTATTTTCATTACATTTATTGTTTTATAGGATGCCAGTCAGGAAATACAAAATGGATTCCACTTTCCAGATTGAGACTGATTTGTCAGCGAGCCAAAGTTTTCAGGAGTCATCATCTCCTAAAATGGCAAAATCACCTTCTCTTCAGAGAATCTCAGGCGGTCATGGATTTCGGACTTCAGATGCTGCTTTTAGCTCTTTAGAGTCACCAAAAGATCGAAGCCCACCAGCTGAGCCGTCGCGAGAAAATGGTAATGGCGCATCAGTAGATGCATCAGAGAAACAGCCATCTATGACAAGGCAAGACAGTTTTGAAATGAGATTGCCTGAGCTACCAAAGATTGATGTTCAAGCTGCACGAAGACAAACCTCCAATGCCTCCGATCCTGAATCCCCTGTTTCACCTCTGCTAACATCTGATCCCAAAAATGAACGTTCTCATTCACAGACTTTTAGTCGCCCTAATAGTGAAGTTGACGACATGCCAATGACATTGAAGGAAAAGAAGGATTCAAGTAGTCGCAAGCCTCCATCATTTTGGAGGCTAGTTGAACTTAGCCTGGCTGAGTGGCTCTATGCAGTCTTAGGGAGCATTGGTGCTGCTATATTTGGATCCTTCAATCCTCTTCTAGCCTACGTCATTGCATTGATAGTGACTAATTACTACAGATTTCCCGAAGATCATCACTTACGACATGAGGTTGACAAATGGTGCTTGATCATAGCTTGCATGGGCATTGTGACAGTAGTTGCCAACTTTCTGCAGCACTTTTACTTTGGCATCATGGGGGAGAAAATGACTGAAAGAGTCCGTAGGATGATGTTTTCAGGTAGTTGGTCACGCTTTTCAGCTCTACACAAGATTTTACCTCTTTTGATTCAATCTGCTTACTGTGGACCATGGATTGCATTAGTTGAAACGTTGTCCTTTTGTTTAACTGCTGTTGCAGCTATGCTGAGAAATGAAGTAGGATGGTTTGATGATGAGGAAAACAGTGCGGACACATTATCAATGCGATTGGCAAATGATGCGACGTTTGTTCGTGCAGCATTTAGCAACCGCCTTTCTATTTTCATACAAGACAGTGCAGCAGTAATAGTGGCTGTTCTTATTGGAATGCTGCTACAATGGCGGTTAGCTCTTGTAGCTCTAGCAACACTCCCCGTTCTCACCATTTCTGCAGTTGCACAGGTTTGACTTCGTCATTTATTTTATATTGATTCATTTCAAGCATGTCGAGGATGTTTCCTGTTTCCATGGTTATGAAATTTTGAGAGATCGTGTCTTTTTTGAAATTGTAATTTAGTTATATTATTGGGCAAATCTTTTCTTTCCATTGACTCACGATTATGAAAAAATTTGCCGCAGTATCAGCCTTCATCTCCCTACTCCCTACTCCTTCCATGTTTCATATTTCACATATATTTGTTGATTGTTATTTCCAATCCTAACTTTCGTACTTGTTTATCTACCCTTACGAGTGGCTCTCTCAGCTTAAGCACTAAGATAGGAAGTCTTTGTTTTTGTTTTTAAGTCACCTGCAAAATCCTAGTTGTGACTACTTTTGCATGGGCTTGAAATTTGATTTTCTACTTGTGTCAAATTTCCATAACTTGTTTAACTTGCAGCATGTTGAGATAATGAGACTTTTCTAGAATATAGTATTAAATTCAAGTTCGTGAATTAGTTTTATACTTCCTCCCATTTAGTGGAAACGTACCATTTCATTTTGGCACAAACATTAACACAATTGGATACCAAAATACACATCAATGACAACCGCACAATTGCACAGCCCCATCTTATCTTTATCTCCTTCCCCACTACAACCCCACCCCCTAGCCCAGCCCACCCACAACCCCACGACTCTGACTCCTTTCCCGGGAAACCCAACCCGTACGCCGATGAACTCCCTTCCCACCACTGACGTCGACGGCTCTCCCGCACCGCCTAAAACCCAGTTCGAGCCATGTAATCCGCCCCTTGGGGAGGGGGTTTTCGTGGGTAGGGATAGGTTTTTCGTGGCTTGTAGTTGGTGGTTCATGCTAGGGTTTGTTCGGGGTCGTGGTGGATTGTAGGAATGTTGTGATGGTGGTGGTTGTGCTTTAGGGGTGGTGGTGGTATTGGAGCGCCGAGGTAGGTAAATAGAGTGGGTGGGTGTTTTAATGTTGGATGTGGGGCTGGAGCTTGTGGTGGGTGTGCGGTCGTGGAGCAACTTGTAGGCGGTGGCTTTAATGTGATGGTAGTCGTCGAAATGTAGGGCAAGAAATAAGCTAGATTTGGAGGGGTGGTAAGTCTTGTGGTAGGATGGTGGTCAACATGGAGGGCGACAAAGGTGGTGTTGAGTGGTGATGGAGGGTGAGGGTGATGTGTTTGGGACTTGGGGAAGATCAGAGATTAGTTCTAGAAATTCATGTACTAAGAACCTAGATGATTCATACATGCATCATGAAATTTAAAAGATTGCTGGTTTACCTATAAATACCATGTACTCCTAACACATTTTTCTAAATAAAAAAAAAAGGGAAAATTACAACTTACCACACGTGCTTACCACCTACAATATACTCTATATTTCTTCCACCGTATCTCATTCTCGGTCATCATTTTACTTAATTCCCGACTCGTTAAGTGAATAAACAATGAAATGGCCAAAATACCCTGGTCATATTCTCTTAACCTCCCTCACACCCTAAGCTTACAAAGTAACACGCATCCCCTCATCACATCTTCACCAATAAACAGCCACCACCCTCCCTCCCACCATGATGTCCCACCCAACACTGTGGACCACCACCGAAAACGACATATTTAACCCAGACTCAGAAATTGTTTCCTACACTCCCTCTCCTTTGAAAATGCCTATACTACAATTGAAGCCAAAAAAAAAAGATTCCCTTGACATATTCAATCCCAAATCAAACATCACATCCCCAAATCATAAACCCTAAATCCCCAAATTTCCATTAAATCAACATACCACATGATAGATTACAAATTAACAGTATAAAATCACAACCATGGGAGCACCGAAGAGGGAAAACATATGTTACTCACATTATTCACCACGTTACTCATCTCAATCCTCTTATTCCTCCCAATATCTACGGATTAATCGCGTCATCGTACTCCACATTCTACGTCATTACCTCTGGCGCCATGTCACTTAAATGTGGGCCTCAATCTTCATGGGGATATCGTTGAAGCTTGTTTGGGGGTGGGATTGCTTTATTGGTTTGAGTGCTCAAGATTATCTACCTCTTACTCAAGATGGTTCTCACCTTTTTTAATTCATAAGCTTTAGGTTTTATGTGGTGGTGGCCTGATTTCCGACGTCATTGTGCAATTAGTAGTGAGATATGAGGTGATGGGTGGCGGGGTAAGGGTGGTTTTCATCGATGGTGGCCAGATTTATGGATGATTTGTTATGGGTGTGTACGACGTTTGTGGGTGATCGAGTCGTCGAGGTGGTTGGTGGAATGGGTGGAAATAAGTAGTGGCATATAATTGGTGGTTCGAGATGTGGTGAGGTGGTGGTGGTTACTTTGTGAGGTTGGGGGAATATAAGAAGGGTACTCTGGTCATATTATAGTTTATTTACTCAATGAGTCGGGAATTGAGTTAAATGAGAATCAGGAATGAAATACGGTGGGAGATGGGATATATACAATGGAATGTAGGTGGTTATTTGTAGTACGTAATTTATTCAATGCAATACTTTTTGCACAAATCTTTCCATTAGCATACCCTTGACAAAAAAATCACTAAACCTACTTTCATTTCACAATTTTACAACCTCCCAAATTAATTACTTTTTTCAACAATAGATGGTAATTTGAATCGAAAGTATTGTATTTCATCCATTAATTGCTAATCATTTCTCAAATTAATGTATTTGTTATTTTTTTTATTTTTTTTAATTAGGATTTAGGGTTTTAAAAGTTAGATGTTGGTTGGGAGGTGGCGACATGGATTGAGGACGGTAGGTGCGAAGGACGACGCAAGGGTGGTCGACTGTCGTTGTAATTGGTGGTGTACAGTGTGTAGGTAGTCGATAGAGTTTGGGTCTGTGATGGAGGGAAGGGAGGAGTTGGTCATTTGGCACTAGGTGGAGGGGGACACGGTCGCCGGGGAATTCTGGTGGTGGGCGAATAGGTTGCTTGAGGTGGGGCCGCTGGGGGGCCAAGGAGACACGGTGGCAAGGGTGGTTGAAGGTTGATGATGGGTGGTGGGTTACTGCGTGATTCAATTTTTTTTTTCTCTATGTACTACAATGAGAGAGGGTGGAAGAGGGTGGGAAAATGAGGAGGGCAAAATGGTCAAAAGTGTACTATGATGAGTAAAATACGTACTGCGAGAATAAACACCCGTTGTAAAATATGGTAAATACTAGGTGGTAAGTTGTAATTTTTCTTAAAAAAAAAATGAACATCTCCATCCTAAGATATGTCCTACCGAAACTATTTCTCTCCACACTTATAAACCGTCCCAAAATCCAACACAAGCAAAATAATTAGATGTGTAACGACAAACTATTATAGACTATTTGCTCTAATATTTTAACTAATCTCTTAGCAACATCATGTTTCGTAGATATTCTAATACGCCTTATTTAACCGAATTTAAGACTCGATGAATCTCATTTTCTGATGCTTTCCTGAGAACCGAATCTTTTTGTAATTATCGTTTTTTTTAATACAATGAATCTTACAAATTTATGTTTTGTGATGAATCTAATGGTCTAAGTTTTTTTAACTTTCTCAAAGTGTTTTCTTACTTAAATCATCTATTTCTGCAAGTGACTTAGGTGTCTTTTATTTCTGCATTAGAGACTAGTGCGTAATACCACATGTTTTTTTGCCATCTCTAGCAAGTAGCAACTAATGAAATCTGGAGCATTTGTTTCTGCAGAAATTGTGGCTTGCTGGATTTTCAAGAGGAATTCAAGAGATGCATAGGAAAGCATCTTTGGTCCTTGAAGACGCGGTAAGAAACATCTATACTGTTGTGGCCTTTTGTGCTGGTAACAAGGTGATGGAGCTTTATAGAATGCAACTGAAGAAAATACTTAGGAAGAGCTTTCTTCATGGGATGGCAATTGGGTTTGGTTTTGGTTTCTCTCAATTTCTCCTTTTCGCCTGTAATGCTCTTCTTCTCTGGTACACAGCATACTCTGTCAAGAATCACTACATGGATCTTTCTACAGCTCTCAAAGAATACATTGTTTTCTCCTTTGCCACTTTTGCTCTCGTGGAGCCCTTTGGTTTAGCTCCTTACATTCTTAAACGTCGGAAGTCTCTTATTTCCGTATTTGAAATCATTGATCGTATTCCTAAGATAGACCCGGATGATTCATCTGCCCTTAAACCACCTAATGTCTATGGGAGCATCGAGTTCAAGGGTATCGATTTCTGTTACCCTAGTCGTCCTGAACTTTTGGTGCTGAGCAATTTCAGTTTGAAAGTCGGCGGTGGTCAAACTGTCGCTGTCGTGGGAGTTTCGGGGTCGGGAAAGAGCACTATAATATCTCTTATACAAAGATTTTATGACCCAGTTGCCGGTCAAGTTTTCCTGGATGGAAGAGATCTAAAGCAATTCAACTTGAGATGGCTTAGGAGCCATCTAGGGTTAGTTCAGCAGGAACCAGTGATCTTCTCAACTACAATAAGAGAGAATATCATATATGCAAGGCACAATGCTAGTGAAGCTGAAATGAAAGAGGCGGCTAGGATTGCAAATGCTCATCACTTCATCAGTAGCTTACCTCATGGCTATGACACTCATGTTGGTATGAGGGGTGTAGATTTGACACCTGGACAAAAACAGCGAATTGCTATAGCTAGAGTGGTATTAAAAAATGCACCCATTTTGTTGTTAGATGAGGCAAGCTCAGCCATAGAATCAGAATCTAGTAGAGTGGTTCAGGAAGCTCTGGATACATTAATAATGGGAAATAAAACAACAATTCTCATAGCCCACAGAGCCGCGATGATGAGACACGTAGACAATATTGTCGTACTTAATGGGGGTAGGATAGTCGAGGAAGGAACCCATGACACTTTGGCCGCCAAAAACGGATTGTATGTTAGGTTGATGCAGCCTCATTTTGCAAAGGGTTTACGCCAGCATCGGCTGATTTGAGTAGAACTTTGTTATCGGGTTTTTGTTGATTGCCCTTTGTGCCATATGAATTATATTGATTATCTTAACCCGGAAGCTCATGTCGACCACTTGGGCGTCTGCTGGACAGTTGGCAGTGGTGAATACAAGACCATATTATGCTGATTGAATGTCTGCTAGCCTTTGGAGCGTGCTCTCGACCAGCACAGATTTTAGGACGCAGCAAAGGTGGCGGTATATCTGGGTTGATGTTAAAAGATTAATTGATATTGATCAATTTGAGTTGGGGGAAACTGTAATATTCTTGGGTGGGTTTACTGCCAACTATTTTTTAAATATTGGGTTTAAGAATTTGTTTATGTAGAAACTGTTGCTTAGAAATTTTCGGTAGGGAGAGTAATGGAGAAGTAGCTGTAATTTTAATGTAAATAAGGTGTACATGATACGGAGTATTTTTTTCAGACAACTTTAGTGAGTGAGGTTTTGACTTTTGAGTGCCAAATCCCGGTGTCCTTTATGGTTGATTATGTTGATGTGTTTTGTTATGCGCGGTGGCGAGCTTCACAAGACAACGGAATTATAGCCGAGTTTTTTACATACGAACTTTACACTTCTATACGCTTTTTCATTAACTTTCTGTATTCACACCCTTCCAAAAACCTAAAAAATTAACTTTTATATATACATTTTTTTCTAAAATCAAATCTAAATTGCTCTAAAAATCTGATAATTGATCATAATTTTCAATTAGTGAAGTAATTTAATTGTTTATCAATTATTAGTGAAGTAATTTAATTGTTTATCAATTATTAATATGTTTTGTTGAAATTATTAGAGTTTATCGATTAGTGAAATAAATATGTTTAGTTCTTATAATGCTATAGAACCACTTTAATATGGTAGTTTATCCCAAAAAATACAAATAATTAAATAGAAGTTTTCAACCCGTGCAAAATTGCACGGGTATGTTTTTAAGACCATTGGTATAATGATTAACATTTAAAAAATGCTAACCAAAATACATGAATATTTTATACTCTATTTCTTTTATAATTATAATAGGTTAAAACACGTGCAAAAATTGCAAGGGTTTGAAACTTGCACATGTTTTAAATCCGTGAAAAAATGCTTGAATTCGGTGTTAAAACATGATATATAGTATATTAAATAGAATGTATGGGATAGAATAAATAGCTAACGATGTAAATATCGCTATAAAATCGAAGCAATTATTGTTAAAATTTAAAAGGGTTTACAATACAATTCAAGAAACATAAATATAGAATTAACAGTCTAATATCATTCCAAATATTGGAAAATTTCATGGTAGACTACATTAGTTGTAGTATTAGATATAAGCTTATTACTATCACAAATCAAAAGTTCCAAGCCTTGTTTTCTTGTGACTCTGGAAATCATTAAGTAAAACTGGTCATGACTAAAAACTGGTCTTGGAAAATAGATGCTAACCTGAGATAAAGATTGTCCTTGACTCTTGTTTATAGTCATGGCAAAACAGAGCGCGATAGGGAATTGCCTTTTATTGAAACGTACCGGGAATCTAATGGAGTCTGACGGAGTAAGTGTTAGTCGAGCAGAATGCACTCTATCACCTTTATGACTACCAGTTAAAATCGTACATCTAATCATATGTTACCCTAAATCTGTCACAATTAATCTCGTACCATTACACAAAATGTGTGATTGATCAATATTCCTAAGAAGCATCACCATAGCACCGACCTTCAACCTCAATTGATGATTCGGGAGTCCGGAACATTTGATACTGTTGATTAACTTCTTTGTTCATTTACAGCTAATTTATATATTTTGTACCAATATCCTTAACAAATTTGTATATTTTGTTTTTTAATTTCTTTGTTCATTTATAGCCAATTTATAATTGCATTTTATATTTAGTATTTAATTTTTTTAGTAAATTGCTATAATATAATAAGGGATGTACTTTTTCACATACAGATTTTACTCTTTCACATACGTCTTTTACAATTTTATCCTTATTATTTTTTTTCATTTCCTTGGCCAATTAATTTTTTTCTCCCTTCCCTCATCTATCTTCACCACCAACACCACCTCTGTTCAACACCCCCTTGCTCCGGTCAGTCCCATCGCCGGTCAATGTAGCTCCGGCCGACCTCACTAAAAACTGAAAAAAAGAATAAAAATAAAAAGGAAATAAAGGAATCGCAGAATGAATTGAAG
>VHZZ01015086.1:8009-19484 GCA_009801015.1 Silene noctiflora
ATACAAACATGAGTACACGGCCCAATCCAATTCCCGTCTCATTTATCTATTTTATTATTTAATTATCGTCTTAATTATAATTATCGATTATTACTTTTTTTATTATTTATTAATTATTTAACTTTAATTATATAAGAAACGTAAACTATTCATATAATTCACATTAAAATACGGGGTATTACAGGAAAGGGATCCGTTAATCACCGTCGTCTTACGACAGTAACGTCAAACTCTAGTCATCTGAACGTTACCGATTTACGTTGATCAACTGACAAATATAATATCCCTGATATTTCTTTTATAAGATTTATTATGTAGACGCACTATTGAGGAGGACATTACTCCAACAATCTCTCACTTGTCTGACACAAGTGTGCGCTACCAATTCTCTTGTCCATTAAATCTCTCACTCAATGCAAGGTGTCTCTCAGGTCTTACTTTCACACGATCATATCATGAGTGGTTTCCTCGATCTAGAGAAAGACTGTCTAACCGGATAATCTATTATAGATCTCCACGTATTTCTAGTCACATATCCTCGAGTGGCCTTGAGATAATAAACCCTGACAAGGGTGGACAATCCTGTTGACCTATTTTCTTCGTTCGATACAGATCACAATGACCCAGTAAATGTCCTTAAGCCTCCTATTACGGTGCGACCTAGGACAAAAACCAAAGCCACCGGAAAACTGTACCAACTCAGACAAATAGTCGCAAGTCTAAAGAATTGACTCAAAGAAATAAATAGAAATCCTCGCCACGACCAGGCAACATAAAAGACTATGTAAATGGTCACTGTCCGACAGAGTGTTACCACATTCTGCTTATGTAATCGACCCGTCATCTCTATGACCCTATGGTGGTTGAACACACCATAAATCGACTTACAATCTAGTCACTCCGAGACGTCACCTCATTAAGTACCTAGGGACCAAAATACAATGTTAATCCAGTTCACTTTAATAGAATTCAATGCTGTCAATACAACCTATTCGGATAAAACAAAGTATTTAAATTTAGCTAAAACTGAAAAGTTAGAGTTTATACACTATAAACACTCAAACAATAAATGTGATAGTCATATATGAAATAATTAATACATATTTAATTATTACATATCTTATAATCTACAATAATTCTGGCACAAAGTTTTCAGCTGGGGCATAGTCCCTAGCATTTTCATAGAGAATGCTCTCTCCATGAGAGAGCTTCAATTGGTCTTCAACGAGCTTGAATCGCCTTTCAAACTCAGAAATTTTCAGGCGTGGTGGTTACAGGGACCTCCCCACCAATCTTAGTCTCGATTTTAGTTAACCGAGCCATAAGCTGTTCCAGAGTCTCACTCATCTTAGTCACAAGTTCTTCAGTTGTCATTTTCCTGGTCCGGACCGGCCTTTCTACAAAGAAACCCCGAACGAAATCAAAATCTGAATCAAACCCCTACACAAATAAGGACACGACTCTCAGACTTGACTCAAAGACAGACCTAGACCCAGGAAATGAGCTAAGTGGCACATTTTAAGGGGGTCACACGCGTGGGAGGGGGTCTTGGACCTAACTAGGACTATGACCTGATTCATACTTACATCTCCACTTGGACTTGACATCGACTTGGTGTGACTAAACTGTGATTGAACCAGACATGGTCCATAGGTTCGAAAAAGGAACGCCCCATTGTGTCCTAAGCAGGGAATGTTGTGGTTTGACTTTGACCAAATGGTCGATATGATTGACTTAGACCCAATAGGTGACTTGGGTAACCCACTAGGGTTGTGTTTTGCTAGACAAAAGGTTCACTTGAACCTTAGGCAAGACCAACATGAGCCTAACTAGGCTAGACTTGACCCAACTGACTCAAACTCTTTTCTAGGTTTGGGTTACGTTCGGAACATGGTTCATTTGGATTTGAAATCGAAGTGGATTGAATTAAAATGAGATTTTAAAAGGGAAACATGCCGACTTAAAAAAGGCTTATTTTGGTCAAAAATTCTAATTCTAATTCGACAGTACTTCAACTTGGAAAAGGCTCTTTTTTCAAAAGAGGTAAATTCAAAAGTTCGAGATTGAAACATGTTTGGAAGGTTTGAAAAGATTGGGCCTAGAAATTTTTGAAAAAAGAGGAGATGGGCGGATTTTTTAGAAAAAAAAAAAAGAAAAGGCTTTGATTTTGAAAACGACACGGAAATCACATAGCACTTAGTCATTCACATTTTAGAGATGCGATGCATGGGCCTATTCTATTCTAAGTCTCGGTCGGTCCTTTAAAATGGGTCTATGTCAATGATCCCACGTTGTTAGGTAACTGGCTACCCACCATAGTCAATTACAAATGGTGAGATGATGTTGCTAACCTTGGTTGAACCACCTGGTACTTAAATCAGGCATAGTGAACGTCATTCCCTTGTCTTGAAATCGACCAAAGAGGAGGAATGGTTCGAATCCTAAAGTCTCGATGGGTTTATGCATGATTAACATAAAGAAGAAGATATGTGATAGATAATCCTAATAGCCATTACTTTAATTTTCAAGTTTCAAGAAAAGTTTCACTGTCCCCAGCGGAGTCGCCAAATTGTGGATGAGGGAAATTGCCCATGTGAATGCCTTTATTTCATAAAAAAACATTTTACCTTTTCAAAAGAGTCGCCACTAAATTTTTAAATGGAATTTAGAAACCAAATTAGAGATTATAGGTCCTTGTGAGATTACGTGTTGGGAATCTTGATTAGTTTCATTAATTAACAATCAACCCCACCCGTCACAATAACGGTCTCTACTAAGCAAAGCAGTGGCTATTTGGCTATGTATCACATGCGAAAATGCAATCATTGTTTTAGACCCTAACATGTGACATTGATTCTATGTCGATTTAATGCACATTTAACTTGTCAAGTTATTTTAGCATGTGAATGTTTATTTAAACTATTCTAGTAAAGACAAACATCCAAAAGAGATATTAGAAATCAACTTACTGTAACGGCGCTGCATTAATTGTTAGTTCATTGCAATAATTGGCATAAAGCAAATAACAATTAAACATACGATATTACAAACAAGATGACAAACGAATCAGAGAAAAGTCGTGGCCTTAGGGCACAGTTCCCGAGACCTCACGGCCCCACATGGGTCCTACTTGTCCTATTCTAAGTCAAGTCGGGTTTCATTCAAGTGACATGCGATAATTCAAAGCATGCGATAAACAATTAAGCATATAAACAACTAATTATTTCATAAATAGTTAAACATGCTTAAGACAAATGAAGAGGACTAATTTAATGTCTAAAAAAACCCCTAAAACATATCATGACATATTTAAATCATCTCATAAATAATCTTTTCAAGTAAATCACGAAAATTGATTTAACATGTTAAACTGTTTCAATTAATTCTTAATCAAAACAAATAAGATCAAACATGCAATTCTAACATGTGAGACAAATTAAACATACATAAAATTAGACCAATTCTAGCCTAATAACATGAAACTCACGGAATATACACACGACATGCATATCAAGAAATAAACCGGCGCAAGCGATTCTAATTTACGCGATTTCATGCAATTATAATTAATAATTATAATTAATTAAACAAGCATGTGAAACAAATTATATGAGTCACATTAAACATATTAAAAGGACCCAAAAACCAAGACATAGGATATATTATCAAGTAAGACGATATTTTAATCCAATTATTTCATAACTAGACTAAACGTGCTAAACAAATGAACAAACACGATAATTAAACAAAACATGTTAAACAAATCAAATAACATGATTAAATAATTAAAGATGCAAACTTTGACATATTAAAACAGACCTAGTCATAGATTTAATCATATGATGCTCAAATTATTCTAATTCAAACAAGAACGAATTAAATTAACGATTAAAACAATTAAACATGTTATAAACAATACAATGTTAACCATAAGCCGATCTATCCTACAAAAAACAAGTCCGCACATGTAAAATAGCCATCCATCGGCCTACATAAAAATAATATCTCGTTCTCCTTCATTCAATATTGACAAAATAATAAGAACATGAATTAAATACGAACAAAACGATAAATAACGATAAAAACGATAATAATTAAGAAAACAATAAAAAAGACGAAATAAAACGGGAAGGGAAGGAATTTTTGCACCCTCAACTTACATTTATCGTTGATCAATATCTTAGATCGTAATCGATTGTAAGGTTTTATCGCGAGGGGCCGTCTTCGACGAAAACAATTGAAATTTGCAAAATTGAAACTTGAATTTCACGTCACAAAACACGATTTGCACGACGATTTTGTAACGCTCACCACGGCTTCGTTTATTAATGAAAACAAGATTTGAAAGATGTTTTGGAAACTAGAAGGTGTGAATTTTGTGAAAGTATAAAGATTTCATGCTTATTGATATAGAATAGGCACGAAAAATGAGGTATAAGTCAAGGCATAAAGACGAAAACTGATTTGACGCCTCTGTTTTCGTGCTTTTGTCGAGCCCTCTTCTAGGGTTTTTTGGCTAGGTCTTTTCTTGTGTATGAGAAGTATGATATGTTTAAATGCTAATGGGTGCTTCCTCTTCTGTATGATCGAGATATATGGATGGTTATAAGGAGAAAAGTAAGGTTTGTTCAATGGTTGGACTGTTTTGGACTGTTTTGTGTTTGGGTGTGTTTAGGACTCGGTTTGGATGGGATTGGGATAGAGTTTTCTTAGTTTTCTTAAGGGGGAATATAGTAGGGTTAATATAGATAAGTGGGAAAGCTTGGAATAGAGGATTTGAGCTCCAATTGAACTCAAAATCAAGCCCCCAAAACAGAGTATGACACGGGCTGCTACGGTTTTGAATGGGCTATTTTGAGATCGAATTTGAACGGGATTGGATGGTTGCTTTGCTGGGGTTTGGGGGTAGTAGTGTGGGCTGAACATGGGTGGCTTGATTGGGCTTGAGAGGGGTAGGATTGTAGGTGTTTAGGGAGGTAGAATGGGTCGGGTTTGGAGGTTGCACAAACACGTGTTGAAGGGCTGTTTGGAGTGTCGGGTTTGGGATGGAATTTGGGTTGGGTTTAAGATGGGTCGAAGCTGGGTTGGGTGGTTGGATGGGTAATTGCGCCGGGTTACTCGTAATTTGTGCCAACTCGTAAAGAAAACAGACTTAAAAATTGAGTTAAAATCGAGCCWTAMAACACTTGCACAAACGAGTTTTCAACTCGTTTTTTCAAAACTTTCGAAATTCGATTTTCAAACCAAATTCCTAAAATGAATAAAATAAATATTTTATTTCCAATAAAATAAATATTTAAAAAAAATAAATTCAAATTAAATAAATAAAATGAATTTAAAATGAATTAATTTAAATTTCATTTAAATTAAAACAAACGAATAAAACATTTAAAAAATTTCATTAATAAAATGTTTCATCGACTACGTCCCTTTTACATCGTAAAACGAACTTAAATAACAATATGACCAACTTGAAGTACATGTTGTCCTATCATCATCGGGTGTTTGACGGGATTTCTATTAATGCCAGTATCGACGGATACGGGTATCTACAATTGGAGAAATACAAGAAAATCATAATCAATAAAAAAAACGTCTTTCATCTCGATCTCTCTTCATTCTTCATAAAACTTCTCATCTTCACAAGGTGGTAGGGGGTGCGTATAAGACTCGCCAGAAAATTTTCATTGCGTATAGGACTCGGCAGACAATTTTCATTGCGTAACTCGCCATTTTTTATCAGTGCGTAACTCGCCAGTTTTTTCCAGTTGCGTAACTCGCCGGTACTTTCAGTTGCATAACTCGCCAGTTTTTTCATGCATAACTCGCAAGTCAATTTTGAATACCACATCGATTAAATGAAGAAGTTTTGAAGTTTCGAAGTACTGACTAATTTCTTTTTTTTTTTTTGGTTTAATGATATTTTATTTGTGCTAAAAATTAGGAAAATTAGGAAAATTAGAAAAACAAAAAAAATCCAAAGACAGCCAAATCATTGCCATCTCAGAATTATAACCCTTCAGTAATGATAGTGTGGCATGAACGAATGATCACAGATCATTCATGGACAAAAGTCATTTCAATTTTTTTTTTCTTTAGGCAGTGATTTCGTAGCGTATTTTTTTTTTTATTAACTCCCACCGGTGGGCATAGTAGATAATTACCCATCGGCAAGAGAACGGAAGCGTATTTAGGAGTCCTCAAGAGAGAGGCTCTGATACCATGTTAAGATGATAAAGGGGAGAGGATTGCATAAGGGAGAATTGTATTATTAATGTTATGTTGATTACATAATATGTGGTGAGGTATTTATAATACCTCACATCTTAATTAAGCCTTAACCCTAATTTAACAAACCATAATGATAGCCGGCCCTAATTGTAATACCCCGTATTTTAGAATGAGGTCAACGTAATGAATTTTGGGGATTTTGAATAAATTATTTATAAAAGTGTTTTAATCATTTTGAAAATGTAATTATTTTATAAATCATATTTCATTCTTCATTTCTTAGATTTCAATGGTTTTATTTTATTTCTTATTTCGTAAAAATGAATTATATTCCATTTATTTTATTTTCATTCGTATTTCTTAAAATAGTATTTTATTTATAAGTTAAATAATATGAGTTAATTTACATAATAATATTAATATTAATAATAGTAATATTTTGATGATAATAATAAATATTATAATAAGGTCAAGTTTCCTAATTTTCCTAAATTGCAATTAAACCGCTGTAAAAGCAACTTAACCTGGCCATAAACTCGTAATTGAAGAGGAGACTTTCATAAGGGAATTTCATATTTCAATGTGCCATAATTGATGAAAGTAAATTTTTCTAGAGCCATCTTAAAACCGTCTTAAATTATATCGTTTATAAACCGTCTTGTAATTGTCTTAATTAAATAATACTGTGTTGACTACCGTGGACCTACCCTTGGTCGTGGGTGGTAGTCGTGACCTAGCCAAGGTAACTGGTACCCCACGTTGACCGTCATTGACCGTTAAAAGGGTGGTGGTTGTTAGTTAAACCGTGTTTTGTGTAGAGTCGTAAGACGAGTGGTAATTGTCGTATGATGGGTGTCGTGGCTATGGAGTGGTATGGTTGTGGTCCTGGGTGGCAAGCGCACCTTTGGTGGTGTCGTGGTGGCCAGACTCGGTGGTTGGTGCACTGGTGACCGGAATATCGTGGAAAGAAAGAGGGGAATTGCGTCGTGTATGGTGGTCATAAAGGGAAAGTGAAGATAGGGTTGTGCTTTTCGGGACCAGGCGGTGGTGATGGTGGTGTTTTCATGGTGCACGGCAGGGCATGGTTGTGGTTGCAGGGGTGAAGACATCTAGAAGTGCGTGTGTTGTCGTGTTGGTCAGGGGTTCTATGGCGCGAGTTTTCGTGGTGGTTGGTGAGGGAGACGGTGAGATAGAGGGATGGTTGTGATGGCGGCAGTAAGAGGGTGATGCTGTGACACCCCGCGTTAATACACATGTTAAATCTAGAAAAGTGCAGCGGAAATACGGATTTTTGAAACCTTTTAAAGTTTAACCGCGAAGTACTACTAACATAAAAGCAAATACGAGAATAACTTAGGTTATACAAACCAAAGTAAGAATTGTTTGGGGAAAAGACATCTCACGAATAAAAATGTGTAAAAGTTAGGTGAGTCTAGCTATGAAAAATAAAGTCCAAGGTCAATGCTCGCTAGCTCACACGGTCTCACCATATCAATCACTAACCTACACCTGTCATTCATGTAAACATGAACGCCACAGTTAGTGGGGAGTAACTCAAGGTTCTCCAAGCCACATTACATCAAGATGAACACAAATAAATGCATAAAACACGTAAGACAAACATTATAGTTGCAAATGGGAAAAATAGATTAAAGTACATGTGAAACAATACTAAACAAACAAGTGTCCGGCTCAGAGGTTACCTTTAAAACATGTCCAGGGAACAAACATATCAACATACGAGTGTCCGACTAAGAGGCTGCCATTAAAGCATGTCCGAGACACAAACATAGACAACTGAGTACGTAATCCTAGATAAAGATTGTGCACTACACAACGCCATATAAGACTCTAGACCACACTTAGACATTAACTAAACTCTCGGTAGGACGACTAGCTAGGTACGTCCTAGCCTAAGACCTAGATCCAGACTCTCAGAAAGTAAACTCCTTTACGATTCGACATGCGGTATAATGGTCCGCACCCAAGAATCGACAATAATAAATCGAGCACCCCAATCGCTAAACTCACGACAGTGGTGGAAGATCTAAAGTAGAAGTCAAGCATAAGGGTAGACCAAATGACAAATCCTTATGGATACGACTCAAACAAAACCTTGCATGTGATAGCTCATAAGTGAACATTATATGACATCTCATGTGAATAAAGCGTAAACAATTCATACTTATATCATAAATAAGTCATGTGAATGAATAAAGAGGAAATAGGAAACCAGAGGGCTCCCAGCCGGCCGAGCACCAGCTGTCGGCCAACCGACCTGACACCTCAGCCTAAACAGAATTTAAAAAATTCGTATCAGAAACCTCCCAGCCAGCAGTGGCACTGGTAGCCAGTCCACCGACTGGGGACACTGGTCTAATTTAAATAAACATAACTTACTGTGGTCGCCCAGCCGGTCATGGCCACCGGCGGCCGCTTACCCGGCTGGGGGACACACCACCAACACAAAATACATCCAACTTACAGGAACCTCCCAGCTGTTCTATGGACAGGCACACGGTCCACCGGCTGGGGACAACACCTACTAGTCTAAATATCACGAAATTCAAACAACTTACAGAAACTTTGCAGCCGGCATGGGTGTCGGCGGCCGGTCCCCCGGCTGGGACACACTGCACACGAAATTTCAATATAAAACCATACTACATACTTTTGATTTAGATTTCTAGCATGCTCATGAGACGGGCAGCACGTATGAAGCGTAAAAACAGCATGTAAATAAGGCAACACAACATCCATTATACTCCATTTTCAAAACCAATCTTCCATAATTGCATGAATTTGGACATAATAAACACCAAACATGTGAAAGATAGCATTTTTATCAAAACTAAACATGACACTAACTGATTTTCCATAATACTCATAAGAAGAGCACCATGAATCATGAACAAAGTAAGGAATGTATCCAAGTATGTAAATTAACCAACTTTAACATGTAAACAACACATTTAATACAATTATATACAAAATTCAAGTGTAATGTCGAGTAACCTATCACCGTTACCTTATAAGCTCTTCACTCGTCCAATGAGTCGTCAATCACGTAGCTATCCTCCCCCAGGTCTTCTAAGTTCTCACCTAAACACAAAATTAGATGGGTTAGATGGAGAATTCACCCTCTAATGGCATTCTAGGATTTCAGAATTCTCAAGAGAGGGAGAAAAATGTTGTCTTTCTTACTTACAAAGATGAAGAACGAGAAAAGGGGAAGAATGGCGTGAAAATCGACTTATTTGGTTGAGAATTGAGAGAGTTATGAAGGTTTGAAGGTTGACGGAGAAATGAAGCAACAATGGTGGTGTTTCTTTGAGTGTATGCTGAGAAATAATAGAGAAGATGACGGGTTTTATGAGGGTTTGAGGGGAATTGGTAGTAAAATAGGCCCAATAAGGTTTTATTGGTCCATAACAACTCAAATTGAGTCGGGAATGACTTAAAATACGTCTTAAGGCTACTATACACTTAAGACGGACAATAATATTATATTTATAGATATTATGCTTAAAAATATATATTTTACCTAAAATATGATTTAAACCTAATTAAACTTAATTAAATTATTAAATTACTTTTAAAACTATTTATAAAATTTACGGGTGTTACAATCTTCCCTCCTTTTAAAAAGTTTCGTCCTCGAAACTTGAGGCAAGGGATATTACCTAAGCGAATAAACTCAAGTACTTTCTCCGCATGGAGGCTTCCGGTTCCCAAGTCTCCTCTTCTACATTTCCACACTTCCATAACACCTTCACCAAAGGTACAACTTTACTACTTAGCTTCGTGTCTTTTCGATCCAAGATACGAATCGGCCTTTCTTCATAGGATAGACTTTGCTCAAGCTCGGGAATGTCATTTTACAACACGTGACTAGGGTCGCTAATGTATTTCCTAGGTTGACACACATGGAAAACATCATGAACTTTACCCAAACTCAGGGGTAAGTCCAACTTGTAAGCCACAGTACCAATTCTCTTCACAATATCGAAGGGTCCAATGTACTTTGGGCTCAATTTTCTCTTCACTCCGAACCTCTTCACACCCTTCATAGGTGAAACCTTCAAGAACACTTTATCACCCACCTCAAATTCTAGGGGTCTACAGCGAACATCGGCATAGGACTTTTGGCGATCTTGGGCGGCTTTCATTATTTCTCGGATTTGCTTCACTTGATCAATCGTCTTGGCTAGCTTGTCGGTTTCTAGATCATGAACATCGCTTGATTGATCCCAACAAACATGACTACGACACTTTCTTCCATACAAGGCTTCATAGGGAGCCATCTTGATCGAGGCATGAAAACTTTTGTTGTAAGAAAACTCCACAAAGGGTAAACTCTTTTCCCAACTAATATGGAAATATAAGGCACAAGCACGAAGCAAATCCTCGGGAGTTTGAATGGTCCTCTCGGTTTGTCCATCGGTAGCGGCATGAAAGGCGGACTCATCAAAAGCTTACTTCCCAAGGCTTCTTGAAGGGCTTTCCAAAATCTCGAACAAAACCTTGGGTCACAATCCGAAACAATATCCTTAGGAACACCATAATATCGAACAATCTCATTCACATAGGTACTAACAAGGCATTCCAAACTCCAAGTCTCTTTGATATGGATGAATCTAGCACACTTGGTCAACCTATCAACAACTACCCACACGACATCCTTTCCACCAACGGTCTTGGGCAAGGCCTTCAAAAAATCCATGGAAATGGACTCCCATTTCCACAAAGGCACATCTAAAGGTTGTAGAAAACCTCCGGGTCTCTTATACTCAATCTTCACTCGTTGACAAGTGAGGCATCTACCAACATATGACACAATGTCATTCTTCATATTAGGCCACCAAAATTGAAGCTTCAAGTCTTTATACAACTTGTATCCTCCGGGATGAATCAAACAAGGGGATAGATAAGCTTCATCAAGCAATCTCTTCCTCAAGTCAAAGACATCGGGGACATACATGCGGCCTTGGTATCGGAGATAACCACTTGCATCAATATTGCAATCTTTGGCTTTACCTTCTAGAATCTTAGTTTGGAAACTCTTGAATGTAGCTTCATCTTTAAGGGCATCAAGGATCTCTGTTGAGATGTTTTATATTTATAACTTCGCAAGCGGACGAGTTATCGCGTAGCATGCAAGGGTCGAACCCAAAGGACGGATGTTGGACTCTAAGATTGATTTTTAGTCGTATAGTTTAGCTCGCACAAGGGAAATAGATTGAT
>VHZZ01015102.1:4531-17542 GCA_009801015.1 Silene noctiflora
GCTTGGTCCTATACAGACATGCCGGGAATAGACAGGGATATTGCCAAGCATCATATTCCAATCAAGCTAGGTTTCAAACCAGTTAAACAAAAACTCCGCAGAATGAGGACAGAATGGGGCCTTAAGATAAAATAAGAGGTAGACAAACAATTTAAAGCCGAGTTCATCATGGTTTCCGAGTATTCTGACTGGGTGTCTAACATAGTCCCTGTACCCAAAAAGGATGGCGAATCCGAGTTTGTGTGTTTATTTTAGAGATCTGAATAAGGCTAGTCCAAAAGATGACTTTCCCTTGACACACATCGACATATTGGTAGACAATACAGCTGACCACACACTTCTATCCTTCATTGACGGATATGAGGGTTATAACCAGATCAAAATGGCTGAAGAAGATATGCATAAAACCGCTTTTGTCACTGAATGGGGAACCTATTGTTACATTGTCATGCCTTCYGGGTTAATCAATGCAGGAGCAATGTATCAACGCACTGCTACCACCTTGCTACACGACATGATGCATAAAGAAGTAGAAGTATACTTCAATGATATGATCGTTAAATCCAAAGACAAACAGGGTCACTTCGCTAATCCTCGCAAGTTATTCCTTAGACTTCGCAAGTACAACATGAGACTCAATCCTCATAAGTGTGCATTTGGAGTGACATCCGGGAAGTTGCTGGATTATGTCGTCAGTCAACGAGAAATAGAGATTGATCCATCAAAGATCAAAGCTTTAATCGAAATTTCCAGTTTTCCTACTTATCTGCTGCTACTCTTCTTCTTCCAGAGGCTGCTTATCCGGGAAGTTGCTGGGTTATGTCTATTCCAGAGGCTGCTTATCTGCTGCTACTCTTCTTCTTCTTCTTCTTCTTCTTCTTCTTCCTCGAGTACTCACTATTTCGTTCTTTCTTCGTCTTAATTCGTTTTTCTTTCATAATTTCCAGTTTTCCTACTTTATTTCTTTCTTTATTTCGACTTAAATCCTTTATAGTCAATATTTATGGGTTTTTGTCATCTTATTCAAACCCGTATCTCAATGGTTCGATTTTCCGATATTTAATCATTGGAATCCAATTTTGATACATATTTTCAGTTTATGACGATCTTTTGTTCATATGTAATCTGTTAACCACTTCCATTTGACTTCAATATTATTAATGCATCTAAATTAACCAAAGAATATTACAAACACGTGACTTTGACTTTCACAGTCAGAATCCAACTCGAGAACAGTCGCACAAAGTGATGCGCCTCTTCCAGAGGACGCAACACGTTCTGCGCCTGTTCTGGGTTGGTTTCTGCCTCTGAACTCGTCTCGTTCTGACGTAGTTTTCTAATTAGGTTTATAACTAACTATTAATCGTATTATCACTATTTCGACGTTTTTATTTCTTTTGTTTTCTTTGAATTCTTTTATTTCTTAACTCCTTTTAAGGCGTATTTATGGCATGGATTCACTTATTCCTTTGTAATTTTTATTTCCATGTAATTTTATTTATTTTATGATTTATTTATATGGTTTATTCACATGTAATGATGAATGGAAATATTCACTTCGACTTAATTACTTGCTAAATTTATATGTTAACCGACCTAGTTTAATTCACAAGCTAGGATTAATCAATTAACTTGTTGCATTGCACACATATAACTAGTGACATATCAAGTATAAATGACAATTCCCTTATCATTAGTAGAGGCCACTATCGAGGCGGGCGGGATTACGTGTTCTAGTATGAGCTTCCTAATACGTACCCTCACCCCTTACTCAGATATCTGTGAACACCAGTGTTCATTGGCAATGCGAGAATCATTCTAGACATGGAATGCTAAGGGCGACGAATTTCTTAGTGTTTATGTCACTACTTTGTGTCTTGACATGACACGAAGTATTCGAACGGATCCAATTATCCACAAAAACTGGTGGCCACTCCACAAATGAAGGATTGTTCAAATCATTCACCGGTTTCATGCCTTTCAAATCGGTAACGGTCCATAACGTGCTTTGTCAACTCAAAGTTCTGTGGGAGAAGTACCGCCGTCTCAAACCTCAAACGCCACAACAAGAAAAACGTAATCGGGCGACAGGAAAAAGGCGACAGCTTCCGTTAGTCGCCAATTTGGCGACTGAATACAAATTCGGGCGACAGACATCAGTCGCCAATTTGGCGACTATCAATTACCACACACCCCTTAAACTTGGCGACAGAAACAAACACTCGGGCGATTGAAATCAGTCGCCAATTTCAACCGCCATTTTATTTTACCCAAACCAGATCCCACCTCCCCTACATAATTACTTTTACACAAACAAATAGTCACCCTCCATCATTATCTCATTCAATCCCCCACCTCTCTCATTACTTTACTTTTTTTTTTCATTCTTTACAAATCGCTCGGCTCCCCCACAAACAAATACTCACCCTTTTTCTTCATCTTTTTTACTTTAGCATTTCTTCATCCTTTACCAAATCTTACCCAAAACCACCAAAATCCCAATTTCATCTGATTTAATTGCTCTTCTTGTTTAGTATTAATCATAATCTCACCATTCTTCATCTAATTAAAGGTGTTGGTGTCTACTTTATAAATTTAATTTTCAGATTTTAATTTCAAAGTATTTTGATCGACAACAAGCTGACGGCATGGGACATGGTCTCGCGGTGAGATACGACAGAGGAAGGAAAATAGGCGAGAAAGAAAGGGATGTAATTAGTTTTTTCGTGTTATTCGACGGCTGTGATGATGGTAATTTGGTCTTTTTCATTTTATTTGATTCAAAATTGTTGTTAATGTCAATAGTATTGGTAGTTTTATGTTAAATTTGATTGTAATGTAACATAAATTTTGTAAATTTTACATAGAAATTAGCAGATTTGAAGGGTTTTTTTTAGTCACCAGAATTTTTATTGATGCCATATTGACATGGCTTGTTTCCAAGGTTAATTGTAACGGTTTGTTTTGAAGGTTAATTGTAATGGTTTGTTTGAAAGTTAATCGTAATGTAAATTTAGTATAGAAATTACCAGATCTGTGATTTCTTTTTATTTTTTTAATGCCAAAATGGCGATCGAAAAAAGTATTTAGAGATTGATTTTAGTCACCAATATGGCGACTACCTTGACTGTTAGTCGCCATTTTGTCGACTATGTGACAGTCGTCATTTTGTTAATTTGGCGACTGAAATCAGTCGCCCGAGTTCCATTTAGCGACTAAGGCCTGCGACTGGTTATTGGCGACCATTTCCAGTCACCAATATTGGTTTGGTAACTGTTTTCAGTCGACATATTTAGTCGCTCGAAACAGGAATTCTTGTAGTGCGCGCGGCACGGGTGGCTCATGTCCACAAATCTGAGCCGTTAGATCCTGGTTATCCTTCCACAGACTTTCTATGGCCTGGTGCGGAGCGTCCATTCCTCAAACCACCGCCTGCATTGGATCTGGCGCTGGAGGTTCGACGGTCCTGAATACTGCTCCTGACGCTAGCTCCTGGATCTGGGCTTGGGTCAGGACTTCACTCCTGCTGGGGCTGCTTTCTCTGCTCTACTTCTGTAGGTCGGATGCAGAAGCTATCTTGAGCACCTATGGAGCCTCCAAAGGCAATGGCATGGTCCTGGGAGAAACGCTGGAAGCAGCCATCTGGCTGGATGCTAGAGGTACACTGACTGGACCTGCAGATGCTGGAGGTCTGGTTACAGAAGCCTGGGCTGGCATGCTCTAGGTGCTGGACGGACTCGGGCTGGTTCCAGACATGGCGATGAACAAACATTACGAGGACCTGGCGCTGGAAACAATCACTTTGCCCCACGGTGGGCGCCAACTTGTTTTGGTAAAAATTTACCGAGTCACTGATTTAATTGCAGGTTAAAGTGATCGACCGTTAGCCAACGAATGAATTAATGCGACGATGTGAATGAACGTAAGAAACAACGAAAATAAAGATTGACACGAGATCTTTTGGTGACGCGAAAAACCCGATGTGGAAAAAACCGCGAGGGGAGTCGGAATCCCACCAACTTTTTCACTATAATCGAGACGAAGTTGCAAGTACGGAAATACAAGATAATTTTTCTAGAGAATATCAAGTATGCACAATAAATTGTAGAACTTAGGGTTGAGGTGTTGGTGTAGAATGAGATGCCCTTTTCCAGATGCTGGACTTCCCTTTTATAGGTTAGGCTTGCTAGGGTTTTGGTCCATAACGTCCTCCTGGTCCTGCTCCTGAATCTCAGCTTCTGTTGAGTAAAAATAGGGGTTGGTTGTTGACTTTTCCGGTTGATTGCTTTGAGTGAGGGATGTGTGTTTGTTTGCTTCTCATCTGACGGTCCATGTGCTTCCACATCATTGATCCTCTCTTTCTCATACTTGCCAATAGATGGCTGCCACGTGGACTCCTGACAAAAAAGTGTATTTTTATCCCTAACACATACCAACTACTCAGTAACCTGCAGATTTATTTACCAAATCCTTAAATGGACCTTAGCATTGTGTTTTGCAGGACAACTTGGGTATGTCCAAGACATCCTCCAACTTGAGGGGGGTGTTGGAGATAAGCTTTAGCATATAATTGTATTCGTAAAAGTTAGTTAGAAAAGTTGTTACAGTTGTATTAAGTTAGTTATGTTGTTAAGTCGGTTTATCTTTCCTATATAAGGAAGATCCCTCACATTGTATCATTACCAAGTTATAATACAAATTACATCATTTATTCAATTTTCTATTTCTCTCTGATATATTCTACAAACTCAATTCTCTCTTTACTCATACTCCTATACAAAGCATCTTCATCCTCTCTATCATGAAATATCACAACTTCATCAGGCGTGCAGTTGCATCTACACTTCAAGTCTAACGGGCATTCGTGTGAAGGGGCGTGTTAGAGTATAAAAAACGATCTTGAACTCCAACTATTAATTTACACTTTTCATTGAGATGATTTCGTGATATATGACAGTCCGTCAAGTTCATAGGCTCTAAACTAATTTCTTTTCCTTCTTCCTTCTTCCTTCTTCCTTCTTCCTTCTTCCTTTCACTTGTGGTTTGAACGAGACTTTCATCGATATATATACCTATAAATGTACGTATCAAACTATAATTAACATACAGAACTTGATAACAACAAAAATTATTGAATATTTTTAAAATAATCGTGAGTGTTAAGACAAAGGAAGGTCGTCATTAAAGCCTAAAATAAAAGTGAAGAAAGCCAAAAACACGGAAAAGCATTTCATTAGAGTCATTAACAGGTCTAATTATTATTCTTTTTCTTACGGTTGACTACGAGTATCCCTTATCGAGAGCGGGAGCAATCTCCTCCATGACACTTGAGACAATTTAATGGGTTAATCCCTCCCAAATTTAGGGTCTGTTTGGATACAGTATTAGGAGGGGGAGTGAATTGTGGTTGTTTGGATAACAAAAATGATGAGAGGGAAATGGAATGGGGGAAGGAGGGTAATTAAGGAATGGCTGGATTATGCTTATGAATAATGGAAATGGAAGGGGATGAAGGAGGGAGATGAGAGGCCAAACAAAGTTTTCCTTCCAAATCTTGTCACTCATGGAAAGATTATGGTTTGTTCAATAGGAGAGAAATTAAATCCTCTCATTTCACTCCCCCTCCATTCCCCTCCTTCCATATTTTGTATCCAAACAAAGGAAAATGAATCCCTCATTTTCTCTCCCCTCCCTTTCTCTCCAATTCACTCAATCCAAACGGACCCTTAGTTTTTTCATTCGCAAGTGTTAGAAATCAAACCCCTCACCATTTGTTTAAGAAATAAGAGCATTTACCATTCACACCAACCAACTTTAATTCCAATTATTATTCCTTAAACCTGTGACTCTCAGAGTGATTAGATTAGTGTCACTTGATGTTGATAATTAGTAGGACAATGCCAAACATGACACACTTGTATGAAGTTGCATCTTCCTTCTTTATACTAATAATTTATTAAAGAGTGGTTTACATTCTACGTGTTATGTCAAGTAGTTAGGTACTTTGGTTCAAGACACCTACACAACTCTAATAATAGCAACTCTACTTTTATTCCATCATAGTTTCCAACTTTCAAATTCTCATCTTATGTTTTGGACCAAATGTTTAATATGAACTCAAATTCAGTAGAACATAAGTGTGCGGATTATCGCTAATAATATACTTCTTTGTTAGCTTCAAACTTCTGATTAAAATAGAACCGCCTTTTATAAAATACACCTCAACACTATCTATAACCTTGTATTCTTTGCAAGAAGGATAACAACCATGTCCAAACCATTAGACTAAAGCAACACAACAAACTTTATGTATTAATTTAAAATAAAGGACTAACATATAATGGGAATATGCGTATGTATTAGAAATAAATTAGCCTTCATTCTTTATTTGCAAATGGCATGATCAACCGGAGAATGTGGAGATAGATAACCATGCCGTTTATTGAAGCTCGGCCTTTAACAAGACATATAGTGACGGAATCAAGATTTAAAGTGATTAGGGCGAAAAGAACATGAGGAATCAATAAGTAATAATATAATAACAAGATAAACACCTATACAGATATGAGAGTTTGACTAAAAGTTTCAAAACCTTTTATTGTTGGAGTAATTGTGCATGAAGCTCTGCTAGCCTCCTCTTAACATCACCACCCAACATTATTGTTTGTTTGAAATAGACAAAATTACCAACAAATAGGTAAACATAAATGAAGGCCAATTGTACTATCAGCGTAGACTACAAAAATCATAACAAGAATATATTGCATTGTTAGAATCAACATTTACGTTTACTATAATAGTCTGATCGTATGTAAATTAAGTTGCTTAAAATGCCATAGGCTCCAATCTCCATGGTTACCGCCAACGTAACACTGTATGTGAGTGTGTGACACGTATATTACACACGCATATATCTACACCAGACACAAGACTTCATGACATTATCATAAAACCTATAATGTTAACAATTAATACCATAAAACTCTTATAGGTACTAAGTATGAATCCTCTATTACCTCTTCTACTCATTTCCCTCTATTTTCTTGAAATTAACAATATGAAATCATTATTTTTTTTCCATTTCCTTATGGCCGAAAGCGTTGGGGATTCATAAAGTAATGGTTTTTATTATTTGAAAGTCTCGCCTGGCTATCTGCAATTACTATTCCAAATTGCAGGGATTGAAGAGGGTTATCACTTGACAAAAGGTGTCCTTGACGATATCTTCTTTTTGTTTAACCTTTTTCACTGTATATGTTTTAGTTTTATTTCCAGTACTCTTAAATCATGCTCAATGTGTAACTAAAAAGGCTATGGAATTATAATCACTTTTCTTTAGCATTGCCAAAAAATAAAGTATGTGTTTCATCATAAGCTCAAACATTATCTTTCAGCTTCTTTGATGAACCCAAAACTGAAAAGAACAAAAGAAAACAAAAACATAAAAAATTACTACTACACAATAAACAAGTCCATTAACAAATTTTATTAGCTAAAATTTGCAGGCCAAGTAGAAGTGTAGTACATAATTGATTTGCTATATAACACTATACAACTCACCCAAACACCTTCCTTCCCTCCTTCCCAACTCCTCTCTTGTATTTTTGCATTGACAAGTTGTTTTCCTACAACAACCAAACCATATCAATATACATCTTACTATCCTCATCATACTAACATACCTAAATTCCCCTGTTTTCCCCACTTTTTAAACCAACCCAATTACATCCCTAACTCAAATGTAAACTCCATTTTCTTTCAAACACCAATCAAAACCAATTAACCATCTTCAACTTCAATAGTTTCTATACTCAATCGAGCTAAATTCGCGACAATGGACAAGGAATTCTTCATGAATTCAAGCATACTACCCCAACTTCAATTTGATCATCCATTTTCTCCTACTATGCAAACATGGCAATCCCTTGATTGTTTTCTCCCTACTCAACCTTCCATTGATCCCTTTGACTCTGCCTTAAGCTCCATGGTCTCCTCCCCTACCTCTAACTCGGCCTTGTCCACCGACAATTTTATGATGAGGGAACTAATTGGCAAACTTGGCAACATTTCCAACTCAAATGACATACCTAATTACATTAATGGTGGGAATTGTAGCACAAATAACTCATGTTATAACACCCCTTTAAGCTCCCCACCTAAATTAGGAAAGTCAATGCCAAACATTGACCATATGGTTAATGAAAATTCTCCTTCTTTGGGAAATTCAATTGCGTTGAGCTCCAATTTGCCTGCAATGCCCGGTGACCCGGATTTTGCAGAGCGGGCGGCCAGGTTTTCTTCATTTGGTAGTAGGAGTTTTAATGGTAGAACTACTACTACAAATCAATTTGAGTTGAATAATGCTAACAAAAATGGAGATTTTGTTCATAGATCATGTAGTAATTTAGGTGGTGGAAATGGGAAATTGCAGAGAGTATTGAGTAGTCCTTCACTTAAAGTGGAAGCTAGATCTCAAGTTGACAACAACATTAACAACAATTTTATGAATGAGGGGAAACAATCAGGGAATTCTGTGAATGATCAAAATGCTGAGTTCTCTAAACCCGTTGAGAATTCTTCAATTTCGGGTCGAAATCAAGCTAAAAAAAACGGAACAAGTAGGAAGAGAAAAGCAGCAAGTTCCAAGGGTAAAGCAGAGGAAACTGGGTCTCATTCTCAAACGCCCACCAATTCTAACAAAGTATGTAGTAAGAAACTCTGTTGCATAAATCCGACCCCTTTTAACCTCGTCATTTGTAACCAAGTCGTAAATTCAATATTATGGGGTCATTTACGTTTGTTGTCATTTGTTTGTTTTATTACGATTTTTTTTCAAAGGAGTTAAAATTTTGTACAGTAATACATTTGTTTACAACACGTATGGTCACCTTATATAGTACTCCGTTCCGTACTATATGTACGAGCTTTTAAGTTTTAAGATAGTTATGTGTTTTCGTAGTTTGAAACTAACGGAAGACTTGCTGGATTCAGGTGGTTGAAAACGGAAATGATTCAAATGCAAAGAGAAAAAAATTAGAGGGATGTAATTTGGTAGAAGGCCGCGACACCAAGGAGGATGAAAACAAAGGAGGAGATGATGGGAAGAAAGAGGAGCAAAAGCAGATTACACCACCTAAGGATTATATTCATGTTAGAGCAAGAAGGGGTCAAGCCACTGATAGTCATAGTCTTGCTGAAAGAGTAAGAATTCAGCACACTAATTAAGGCCTTAATGACTACTACGTATTATTTCTTCCGTCTTAATAAATTCTTTTGTTTCTATTCGTTTGTGAGAAATATTTCAATCAAATTTAAATAATATGTTGAGACAGATGGAGTATCTTAAAAAAACAAAAATAAAAGTTAAACAACACTTGACGTGTGTGGGTTGAAATGAGCAGGTTCGACGAGAGAAAATAGGTGAAAGAATGAAGCTTCTTCAGGATCTTGTACCAGGTTGCAACAAGGTAATACAAAGTACATCATAAAGTTGCTTGGGTGATCTTTCATTCAGTTTCATAAATTTTGTCAAGAGGTGATCTAGAAAAGTATATTCTGATTTCATGTTTTATTTATGTTACGGAGCCGTAAATTTTATTAAAGTAGCAATCGTTTTATTTCCTAGGGCGTATTTACTATAAGGACGATAAGTAGAAATAATTTTGTATTTGAAAAATTACTAGTATGTATAAGACAATAGCTTTTATACCAAACAACTAGGGAGTATTTTTTTTCCTTGATATGGTTGAACGAGCGCCATAAAAGTGTTATTTCATTTTCTCTTGAATTTGCCTATTATAGGTAACAGGAAAAGCACTGATGCTCGAGGAGATAATCAACTACGTACAATCATTGCAAAAACAAGTAGAGGTAAAAATGGAGCCTTTCATAATTTATTTTCCTGGGTAATTTGATTCACTATGAGGCATAAAAATGAACCTAATTGCATTCGACTTATTATCCTAATTACAATTTTAATTACTATGGGTTCAAAACTAAGATTATTACAATTGTCCAGTTCCTTTCAATGAAGTTGTCCAATGTAGATGCAAGATTAGAGATGAACATGAGCAACCAACTATCCAAGGATGTAAGCTCACATTCACTTTTCATTTCCTCCCTTGTAATCTCTTTTCTCATCATCTTTCTCATCATCTTTCTCTATATATAAAGCGGTTTTACATTTTATTACACAAAAATCTGGTATACAAAAATCTATACAGAGTAGTAGTATTGACCAAACTCATCCATTATTTGGTGTTGTTGCAAAATTTCAGGGGATCCAACAAAATGGGTGCATGCCGTATCCAATGTACCCACCCATTGTACCTACCCAATATGGGCATCCCCAGCAAAATCCTTTACACGTTAGCACCACAACTACTGGGGCTATGGACCCCTTAACTCCCACACTTAACCATAATAATCATGCCTACCATTTATCTCCATTTGATGGATTCTTTAATTGTCTTTCTCAGGTAACTAATTTCTCTCCAAAATCATATTTTTCAGGTTTAAATATAAAACGTAACATATACAATACTCTAATTATTAGATAGGTCAAGTCAATGTCACATATATAAATCGAGTTTTACTACCAAGTATTAGTTGTCGATACAAGTGGTGATTATGCATTCTTTAATCATCTTCTGTTTTGAACAGCTACCATCATTATGTGAGGGAGAGCTGCAGAGTATAGTGGAAATGGGATTTGGGCAAAAGGAGAAGGGATATGAAGCACAAAGTTTACATGGTGATTAAGCAATATTAATTAGTGGGGATCAATTGGTAGCTAATATGTTTGATATAAATACAAATTAACTAATATTATCATGTGTTACTTTTGTGTAATGTAGGGACAAATCCAACCCAAATGAAAATAGAGTTGTAACCACCAATCATTAATCTTGCTACCTGCATATGCTGTCCACAACACAAAGAGGGATAAAGAGAGAGCCTTTGTCAATTAGACTAGTAGGATTAACATTAATTTTTTTCATACTTTTTTTTTATTTTTATGTTTTTTTATTGCCACCATTTTTAACTTGAACTCCCCTTTCCCTCTTGTTGTCTTCCCTTTTTATTTTTATTTTGATAATTTTTTAGGGGTGGTCAATCTGGTCATGTTTGTAACTATCCCTTGTAATATTTATGAGTTTTTGGTGCAAAATTCAAATATATGCACCATCCAATGTACCATATCAAGTGAAATACTATAAGAAAATTGATTTTTGTGGGATTGCTATATTAATGTAATTTTGTTTTTGAATCCTCTTCATTTCCTCACCTTATTATTATTTTCGGCTTCTTTATGAAGGTTCAGATTTTGTTCTAGAGCAATCTAACAGCCATAATTGTAAAAATTGAATGATAACGTAAGGTTAAATTACAACATTACTTGAGAAACAGGACTTCTTGAAGATATTCCTATCTTGAAAAAGGAAAAATTAAACATATGTATTATCTTTATAGTATAGTAAACATATAGAAGTACCTTCTTGACATGGACATTTACTGAAGGAGTCTAAAAGGTCAATTCGCACCCCTTATTTTAAAAATAAGTACAATTTTGTGCAGTTAAAAAAAACATATTAATAATCAAGCTGGTATATTGGTCATTGGTTCAATATTTCATCACTTCTTGTAAACAAATTTTATTCATTGTTTTTTTTTACCATTTCTATTATGCATACGAGATTATTATGTTAGAACCAGATTATAGAAAATATAAAATGATCATTTCCGTAATTTTGTTAATTTTATGCACTTTGGTCGAACCGAATTGAATCCCAAAAACGCTGCTTCATGAGTTCTTGTTTACCTTGTCAAGTTGTTGCTTGCTAGTGAAAGTAAAATTCATAAAATTTGACCAAGATTCGTTCTAGTGATGCATCAAATAAGTTCAATTGAAATGGTTGGTTACTCATAATGATATGATAAAACCATTTGTAATTAGTGGATTTAGTGGGCTCTTTGTTGTTGCTTTCACTCAAGTATCCATACCAAAAATATGAAAGATCATAAGCGTCATTATTAGTTTTTCCTGTATTTCATTTTCAGCCATATGTAATATGTTTAATTATTTCACTTTGGTATAATGGTATGCTCGATTATTTGCTAATCTTTTTACTCTGAAAATATGGCTGTTAAATTGATCAATTCCCTTGTATTTTACGGTTGGCCCACTTGTTAATTTGTCATCGATCACAATATATACTCCCGTATAAACAATCTATTTCTCTCGTATTATCGTCTGTCTTAAAAAAATGGATTATAAACAAATGATTGGAACAGATTAGAAATAAATGGTGTGTTGTTTTGAGCTGGAGTCAAGTTTTGATTGGGCTGGTGTAGGGGAAAACTATAAACAGAAGCTTATGTTATCTGTTTTCACTGCTGTAATGTAGAAACATGCACTATATATAATTCTTCTATTCTTTAGGTCAATACTATTAGACTATTAGTAATACTTCTACATATAGTAAATCCAAAGTTGGTAGTCGTAAGATTCTGTCCACACACAATGAATGGCTACAACATTCATATATTTGATTACTACTTGCAACAATAACGGGAAATAATTTATCTCTAAGTGCCTTTCTTTATTAAGGCCATATATTTTTAAGACGGATATTCATCTTAAGATTAAAACGAGTCAAATATACTCGTGTGGGATGAATAAGACAAAAGTAGAATGTATTGAAAAGGATAAAAGAGTTGTCATATATGCTTATGTGAGGTGATATTTAACCCGTTTTAAATTTAAAACGAATAGTGTCATCTTCAACAGTTCAATGAGACTAGCTAAGCAACTACCCTGTAATTCTTTTAGGAGAGAGAAACCCCAAAAAATATCAAACCCCAAAAATATCCCAAATCCCCTCCTCACCGGGACTTCTCCGGTTGCCTCTATTGATCGCCGGCGAGGCTTCTTCGATCTTATATTTTTCGTTTTTAACTCTCTCCAATCCATTTACTCTTGCTCATCTTCGTCTTTCAAGAGTTTCTTGC
>VHZZ01015103.1:2643-13371 GCA_009801015.1 Silene noctiflora
ACATTATTTTTCAATGTGGGACAAATAATATAATGAGAAGTACACCATATTTTTCGCACCTAATTCGACATCCAACCCGATTTGATAATGAACAAGTACTATACTATCTATTAATATCTATGCTTTTTTTTTTATCATAATTAAAATATGTGCAAATGATATAGAACTTATACTCTAATGTTAGAATTTTTTTTACCACAAATCTAATTATATAATTTTCATAATTTCTTTTATGATATTTTTTTGTCAAATGAAATGTATAAGTGTTTATATAAGTAAAAATTATAATCATCATCACTTGAATATAATATAGAAAATTATATCATATTGTGGAGAGAATGATACAAACTCTTAACGATCTCTAAGATAATATTTAAGAAACTCAAAGGATTTTGGGTTGATACCTAAGTTACAATGATGTCTCCTATTTATATAATAATCATAGAATCACCTCATCTTATGCTAATTTTTCGATGTGGGACAATTATACTATTTATATGTAATTTATTCACCACACTTGTATTATTTTTCAATGTGGGACAAATAACATACTAAGAAATACACCATTTTTTTCAATGTAATAGTATATACCATCTATTAATATTCGTACTTTTTTTTTCTATTTTTTATCATAATTAAAATATTTKCAAATAATATGAAATTACTCTAATGATAGCATTTTTTTTTACCATTAATCTAATTATATTATTTTCGTAATTTTTTTACAAAACCTTTTTGTCAAATGAAATGTAAAAATTTTTATATAAAAATTTTAAATATTGAATATAATATAGGAAATATATATCGTATTATAATTATAATAATAGTTAAAATAATTTCCACTATATTTTTTTTATCAAAAATATAGGATACTTTCCTAAATTAATTAATTATTAATAATAGAAACTTTATAGAGTCCTCTAAGACAATATTTAAAGAGACTCAAAAGAGTTTTATTTGATACCCAAGTTTCAAAGATGTCTCCTATTTATAATCATAGGATTACCCACCTAATGATGGTAATCTTGCAATATGGGATAATTCTACTATTTATATGTAATATATTCACCACACCTACATAATTCTTCAATGTGGGACAAATAACATATTAATAAATATACAATCTTTTATTATAATTAAAATATGAGAACAAAAATAATACTTCGTTCATACCATTGAATTGTTTATGTTTTCTATTTTACCCCGTTTCGCTTGACTCTCTACATTTCTATATATGAATATTTTTTGATCAATTAAATGACCTACATAATACCCTTGTCTACTTCTATACCTTTCGGTGGGTGGGTGCCAAAATATGTGGGGATTACATGAGAATAGTTGTGTAAGTAAACATATAAAAAGTAGAGATATCTCATTTTCTTAATATTTGTGTCAAAAAGTAATATAAACAATTCAATGGAAGTGAGAAAGTGGTAAATAATACTCCCTCCAAATTCATATGTTCTTCCCATTTCATTACAATACTACTCACATATAATAGAGAAATGAGAAGAACATATATATTTGGAGGGAGTACAAAATTTATACTCAAATGAAAACATTTTTCGCTACGAATCCAAATATCTAAGTTTCTAAATGTTTTGCATTATACTTTTTTGTTAGATTGATNTCTAAGATAATACTTAAAGAGACTCAAAAGAGTTTTTTTTTTTTTATACCCAAGTTTCAAAGATGTCTCCTATTTATAATTATAGGATTATCCACCTAATGGTAATCTTTCAATGTGGGACAATTCTACTATTTATATGTAATATATTCACCACACCTACATAATTCTTCAATGTGGGAAAAATAACATGTTAAGAACGAATTCCATCTTTTATTATAATTAAAATATGAGAAAAAAAAATAATATTTCATTCATACCATTGAATTGTTTACGGTTTCTATTTTACCCCGTTTTGCTTGACTGTCTACATTTCTATATATGAATATTTTTTTTATCAATTAAATGACCCACATACCCTTGTCTACTTTTATACTATTTATATGTAATTTATTCTCCACACCTGTATTATTTTTCAATGTGGAACAAATAATATACTAAGAAATACACCATCTTTTTCAATGTAATAGTATATACCATCTATTAATATTCGTACATTKTTTTTTCTATTTTTTATCATAATTAAAATATTTTCAAATAATATGAAATTACTCTAATGATAGCATTTTTTTTTACCATTAATCTAATTATATTATTTTCGTAATTTTTTTACAAAACCTTTTTGTCAAATGAAATGTAAAAATTTTTATATAAAAATTTTAAATATTGAATATAATATAGGAAATATATATCGTATTATAATTATAATAATAGTTAAAATAATTTCCACTATATTTTTTTTATCAAAAATATAGGATACTTTCCTAAATTAATTAATTATTAATAATAGAAACTTTATAGAGTCCTCTAAGACAATATTTAAAGAGACTCAAAAGAGTTTTATTTGATACCCAAGTTTCAAAGATGTCTCCTATTTATAATCATAGGATTACCCACCTAATGATGGTAATCTTGCAATATGGGATAATTCTACTATTTATATGTAATATATTCACCACACCTACATAATTCTTCAATGTGGGACAAATAACATATTAATAAATATACAATCTTTTATTATAATTAAAATATGAGAACAAAAATAATACTTCGTTCATACCATTGAATTGTTTATGTTTTCTATTTTACCCCGTTTCGCTTGACTCTCTACATTTCTATATATGAATATTTTTTGATCAATTAAATGACCTACATAATACCCTTGTCTACTTCTATACCTTTCGGTGGGTGGGTGCCAAAATATGTGGGGATTACATGAGAATAGTTGTGTAAGTAAACATATAAAAAGTAGAGATATCTCATTTTCTTAATATTTGTGTCAAAAAGTAATATAAACAATTCAATGGAAGTGAGAAAGTGGTAAATAATACTCCCTCCAAATTCATATGTTCTTCCCATTTCATTACAATACTACTCACATATAATAGAGAAATGAGAAGAACATATATATTTGGAGGGAGTACAAAATTTATACTCAAATGAAAACATTTTTCGCTACGAATCCAAATATCTAAGTTTCTAAATGTTTTGCATTATACTTTTTTGTTAGATTGATAATCAAACAATTCTTTTATGTAAAATATAGCTTTGATATTAAAAATATTACATAGTATCTTTATCATAATCTTGGAAGATCTTATAATATACTTTCCTAAAATTAAAAAAGATGACGTGGATGCTCTAATATCGCTCGAAAAAAGTCTATTTTATGTATATATATAGATTTGTGAAATAAGAAACTCATTTATGAAAGGTTTTCACTTTGTGAAATTAACCAAAGGTTTGTAATTTGTGAAATTAATCTATGGCTTAAGGTTAAAAGTTATATATTAACAAAAAAACAAATGATTGTAAAATTTTAAGTGCATCTTATAATGCAACTCTTTTTTTACAACTCTCCTATAGGATCGTCTTATAGCATATGCCTGACACAATAAAAGAATAGCCCAAAGTAATCATTAAATTTTATTTGTTTTTTATTTTTATTTTAATAACTTGATAACTTATGAGTAATACTGACACATTTAAATGTGTAGGTTATCAATATAAAACATTAGATTATCAAAATAAAATATTTTTTTACTAATTTATTAATTAATTGTATTGAGTTTTTTTGCAATTGGGCTAATCTTACACATAAACTGGTCTTATATAACAATTTGTGTAAGTTAAATCAAAAGGCTATTATTATTTGATAGTGTTAATAGATTATTTGGCTTGTGTTATGTTTTTAATCATATCGTGATTTGTGGCTTAAGCCATTATTTTTTTTTTCTCGAGTAGTTTTTTTCCCCTAAATGATTATAATGTGTAAATGGTAGTCTTATTTAATTTATAAGTGCTTTGTGATATCTCAATTGGTGGTAAAAATATAACACTTGCCGTTTTGCAGTATTTTAAGATCAATTATATTAAGGAAACAAATATTCATCGCCATATCATATTGACAATTAGAATATTTAGTGGCCATGTATTATCACTGGATGTGGATGCAACATATTACATATAATCTTTATGATTTGTTTGTATTAAGTAGAATTTGTTTATGGATATTACTTTTTGATATAAGTGATTTTATCTTACAGTAAAAGATTAATTTTTATATATAACAAATATTATCGAAAGATAATCGAAATGTAGTAATTTTTATGACAGGATTTTTTCCGGCCAAGTATCATATCACAATTATTTAGTTGGATTTTTTTATGCTTAAATTTTTCATAATAGTTTGAATTATTTTGGGTAGTACTATAAGATAATCGAAATGTAATAACTTTTACAACATGCTTTTTTTTCGGGCAAGTATCATATCACAATTATTTAGATGGATTATTTTATGTTTAAATGTTCCAGAATAATTTGGATTATTTTTGGGTAGTATTATAATCAAATCAATTATTGGCAATTGCCTTATATGTCGTTGATAGTGTAAATATTATAGATTTGTTTTCTTATGTTTAGTTAGGCTGAGAGTGAATGTGGGAGTGACACGTGTCTAGCGTTTCCTGTATTAGACTTTTATATAAATAATTAGACTTTTATATAAATAATAGAGAAACCATTAAACATTATAGTTGACACGTTTGTATTTTGTGTGAAAAGTTGTCCCGCCTATGTACAAATCTATATATGGCTAACCCTACATGGCCTGCAATTTGACTAAACTGAAAATCTTTTTGAGCCGTCATCCATGCATCACTCTCTTTCATTCTCTCTGCCCCTATCTTCTCCTCCGTCTATTTACCCTAGTTTGCTCCTTTCTCTATTATGCTTGATTTTACATCGCTCATCATCGAAAACCACTTTTGAAATATTATAGCACCTCCAATATATACCAGTATATTGCTAAAAATGTTCTAAGTAAAGGTTATTACTGATTAAAGAGAAATCTAATGCATGGTGGTATGATGAAATTATATGTTGCATCATTTACCTTCTTATCATTCGTTTTTTTCCCTTTCTGATAAATAATTGGATTTCAATAGAGAAATTCGCATCGGTCATGAATCTATTGTTATCTCCTCGACTAAGTTGCAGAGATCCCGTCATGAATCGCATGGATGGGCAGATGTAATTTATTATTGTTTCTATCGATTTGTAATTATTATTATTTTCAATATTCTTATTAGATTTATGATTTATTTACAACACCTACACAAGGCTCCGGTGGAGATGCAGCAAGTTGTCCAAATTGCAATTATTGTCACTATAGCCAATTACACGATAACTTTTACGGAACATTTTAGTTAATCCTTATATTTTATCAGTTTTGTCATTTTATCTTGGGGAACTAAATATGATCTTATAGGACTTTTCTGTCAGTTACTTTGCATATGATAGGTTTTTATTATTAATTTTTAAAATGTTTTATCTTATCTGTATTCTAATAAATTTTCTATGCATGTGATTTGATATTTCAATTGCTCTCAAATGTTAAAAATTTGAGATTAATCTGCGGCTCTTAAACTATCAAGGGAACATCCAGGAAGTATATTTTCTTATGACGGTTTGTTCAAGTTATGTCAGTTTGTTTAGATCATACCTAATAAACCACCGCATTTATGAACTTGGGCAAACTTAATTGGGTCAAATCTCATTGGTTTTTTTTTTTTTTTTTTGTTTATGTTTAAGAAAAATTTGAACCTCAAACATTTAATTTCTGAGTATGAATATGTGTCTTTAACGAAAATTAAGAGCCGGTGTTTTGTCTATTTCGTCAGTTTATGTCTTCTTTCTTTAACAGACTTCACATTAAGTGTTGCCAAGAATAATTACGTTCTACTTTGACAAAAATTGAATTAAATGAGATTTCGGATATATTAGGTCTTTTCTCCGTCTTAAGAAAAAAAAAAAAAAACGGGTTAAGTAACACCTCATTTGCATAGATGGGACAAACCTTATGTGTGATGCTTGACCCATCTTAAGGTTCGGCTTAAGGTTAAGACGAATATGTCCGTTTTACATGAGAATTTTTGTTCCGAATATATGTCCGTCAAGTAATTAATAATAACAAATAGAGTATCATAATCTTCTTGTGCATAAAGATTCAAATGAGAAGAAAAGGTAGTCTCTTTACTCTTTGATTGACAAAATGGAGGCTAAGGCGACTACATATGGCTTAACAATGGCTCACCAAATGGTTGTTCGTTAAGAGAAAGTGTTTACTATTCGGATTTTTATTGTTAAGAAGAACTAGGGTTACCATGATTGTTTATTGTAATAATTGAATTATATTTGAGAAGCGTTTTAGATTTTGTTATTAAGAGGAATAATCTTTTCTCTTTTTTTTTTTTTTTTTATAGAAAAAAACGAGAATATAGTCCTCTAAGCTAGATTGCTGCCAAATTGACTTCTGTGAGTCCAGTTGGAATTATGGTTGCACATTGGCTCTAACGTGACAATATTGTCACTGTAAATGGTTTAAAAATCAAGTGGTACAATTGTCCAATTTTTTGCTTAAACATGAGTAGGTAACCTTAAGAGTTTTTGTAAAACTTATTGTCACAAGGTAATGGTTCTAATGATTTGTTTGCCTTATTTATTGTTTGTGAGAGATATTTTAATCAAAGGCAAATAAAAGATTGGGACGGAGGAAGTACAATGTATGTTACCTTTAACATGATCCAAATTGTAATATGTTGTTATTTAGTAATAACTTAACTTTGTCACGACCATTACACACTAAAACTTACAACTCCATTAGTGATAAAATAAGCCAAAAAAAATAAGACGGGTCGAGACGCGTTCGTTGACAAAACCATATTTGTCCACTGTAATTCTTTTATGTTAATCTTCGAACAAATATATATTTTTCCTGTCCAAACTACGCTTAAACCCACTATAATCCCAACTATTCTACTCCCTTTCCTGACCAATCTTGGTCATTTTTATTACCTGTGGAAGCCGATCACTCCATATTTTTATTTCTCCTTCCCCTTCAATATTCTCTTTCTCTCTTCTGCAACTTTTTTTCTCTCCTCTAACTTCTTCTTCTTCTTCCTTGAACTTTTTTTTTCCCTAAATATCATCTTCATTTTAACACGTTAACTTATCTTTTTAGTGTGCTTTTTTAGTTACCTGACTCCACCAACTTCTTAATTATTTACCATCTTAATCCCAACCACTCAACCCTCCTCCATCACCTATCACCACCACCTCCACAACCGTTATTGTCCATCCACAATCACACCACGCAACCGTTACCCCCAATTCATGGACCTACTGCGACCACCATAACAACGCAACTCCACAACTGTGCTAATCCCAAATTAACGTTTACTAACCAATTAAAATGGGGATCTAAGTTTTGTAAAATCACATTTGATTGTGCTTCATAATCTCCTTCATTTCGTTTCATTTGGTGCCTCATGAACACGCAAATCGAGTGGGTTGACTTGAACAATGGTGGTGGTGGCACCACAGGCGGTGCTCTAATGTAGGTGGGTTGAGCCGGCGACGCCTCGATTGGTGGGCGAATGTGCTGCTGGTTGCTTGGTGGTTGTGGGTTAATGTCAGTTAGGGTTATTGGTGATGGAAATGATGGTAAAGATAGTGAGTTGCCATGGTCATAATGATGGTGGAAAACCATTAATGAAGCATATGATTGTTTAGTAAAAATCTGGGAAAATTTTGCATTTGGGTGGGGATTGCTTTTGACGGTGTAATTGCTCTAGTCTAAGTTTAATTAATTAGGCCATGTGAGTATTAATTGTAATTTGTTGGTGTTTTTGGGTAAGCTGAGATATAGTTTAGATTTGGGTAAGAAGAATGACAAAGATTAAAGGGAGTGATTAAATATGAATAGGTGAGAAAATAGGAAAATAAAGAGATATGTGAGCATAGGTTACCTGAATAACAGGTAACCAGTCATTTGGGAGTAATGTCGGAAGAGAGTGGGATAGTTAGGATTATAGTGAGTTAAAGCGTAGTTTGGAGTATTATAGGAAGGACGTCCATAATATGGATTATTGCCATTAATTAATCCTATAATTATAATAGAAGAACCATCTGTACACATGGGAGCTCTCTATTAAAAATTTTCCCGCTCATGTTTAAGAAGACTTTGTTTTTTCCTTACTTATTACATTGCCTTATAATATTAAAGTGTTCACCTAAAAAATAATTTTGTTTCCTAAACTACGGTTACGAAATATATTTGGAATGGGAAAACTAAGGAAATGAAATATAACATCTACATTAATGAGTATCAAAATTCCATACAAGAATTTGAACAATCCCCTATATACTAAAAGAATAACACAACTCTAAATTTTTCCGCTCAAATTTTCCGTTTATATATTCACCTTCTAATAAATGGACCCTACTCTCAATAATTGATTTCACTTTAATCCTCTTTTTATTTACATGCCATTAAAAAAAAAATTATTTTCTTAAAAATCTATTTTTACTAATAAATGATCATAAATATTAAATTCCAAACTAAATTGCTAATTAATATCAACTTGATTATAATAATCATAGATTTTATCATTAAATCYCCTTTACTACTAAGAAAATAAAAATTCTCTTAGTTTTCCTTTCAAAATGTATCCAATTTATTATAGGAAGGAAACAAATAAAACTTCATTTTAATAAACTATTATCTTTTTTCATAGAATATAATCTTATTATAATTATAATTATAATCTAATCATTTAATTAAATTTAAATTTATGATTTTTTTCATTATAATAAAATAAAATTAGTATTAAACTATATACTATATGTTGCTAAATTTTTCCCAATGCAATAATGATTACTTTAGAAAATAACTTAACACATACTTACTATTAGGTTCGTAAAAAAAAAAATCATTAAAAAAATTGGAGAAAATTATAAAATAAAATCCGTAATTTTATGGTAAAAAAAGTACGTTTATAAAATCACACATTTCATAACTTTACTCAATTCTCTTTGATTAGTTTCCATTTCAATTTTTTTTATATCACAATAAAATGGAGTAAAATATTAAATATTAATAAAGTGGCGATTTAAATAATATCCTCAAAAATAAAATCTCTACATATACCGCGCAGTAGCGCGGGATCTATACTAGTATTCTTCAATTTACTAATTTCTAAAAACTAGCCAAACAATTCTTATTTAATTTCAGTGTCCAACCATCAATCCATCATCTATCCAAAAAAAAATACGATAGATATTTTAGTCCGTTCAATAAGCAATTCAATTAAAAATTTTAGTCCGTTAAATAAGCAAGTAAGTTAAAAATTGAAGATTGAAGAAGAGGAGAGTTCACTGCTTGGGAATCTTGGGAGGCAAATTATCCCACAATGAGATATTTAAAAAAAAAATATATACGGTACATATTTTAGTTCGTTAAATAAACAATTAATTTACTAAACGCTTAAATCCTAAGGACATAATTTAAAGAAAGTTCAAAAAATACGAGGGAAATGCCAAAACATAAGGTATTCCATTGTACTTTTTATTTTTAAAGAAATTAAGCGGCATCATTAATCTACGGTATTTGTACCATACTAATTTTTCTGGGAGGTGATATAATGTTATTGTGTATTATCTTTTCGATATTTTACATTGGCTTGACTCTTGACAGATATTCCACTACTTGATCTCAATGGTAGATATCGAAAATGCCTTTTTACCTTGATTATCTACTATCAAACCAGAATGAGATTTGAGCATTTTGCTAAGAAACATATTGATATTTTTTTATGAAGACAACTTATGAAGACATATCCTTTGATTGCAGATTTTACGAAATTTTTCACAATAAAGATGATTTTAATATAATAGAAAATGAAGGAGAATTACTTTATCTTTGCATGTTGTTTGTTTTGTAAATAAAACCTGAAAATTTATGTCACTAATCAAGCATGGCGTATGGTCGTTTAAGTGACTTTTGTACCTCGGACACGGACACGACACGGACATGTGATACGGCATCCCATGAAATTTAGGACACGGGACACGCTATTTAAATTTAATAAAATATTTATTTTATGGTTATAAATAACGTATGATTTCATTTTTTTAATGTATTTGATATTAAATTTACATAAGTGAAGGTAGAATTTGACCTTGACTATAACTAATTCTCATTTCCCACCCAAAGTCATCTTCTAATCAATCTCTTTTGACATTTTATTCCTTATCTAACTATAGGTGTGTGTCCGACGAGTGGTGGGTGTCAGACACGGCGTCAGACACGGGACAACTACTTAGGAGGAGTGTCCGTGCTAGCTAGCCTACAACAACTAATACAATGTGTATTACTAAAATTATATGACACCTTTATACATAATTTACAAAAAATAATGGGTTAGATTTGGCTTAGGTTACTGTAAGTAACTCTTATACAATACAAGATCAGAGGTGAGGCATAAAAAGTTGATTTGACGAAATTATCAGTGTGTGTGTGAGGTGAATTTTATTATTTTAGGGTATGGTAATGAGACATATCGATTATTTTATTACATAGATAATATTATTTGCTTTACATGATTGAAAAATTACAATAACTAGTGTATAACCCGTGCATAAATGCACGGGTATAATATGAGACTATGTATAAATATTTTTTGTACAGGTGATATATTAATGACGAAAATATAAATATTTTGTTTAAATATGTTGATGTTTAAGTGAATAATTATATGTCT
>VHZZ01015107.1:8388-20760 GCA_009801015.1 Silene noctiflora
TTTTTTTTTTTTTTTTTTTTTTTTTGTTAATTTGTCTTCTCTGTTTAGCTTTCTCTTAATCTCTATAATTGATTCAAATCCGGTAACATTTGACATAGACAAACCCGGTTTCTGTTAACTGGTTAAACCGAAAAAAAAACCGGTTTAAGAACCAAATGGTTAACCGAACCGGTTATGAAACCTTGGCGATAGAGATAGTAAAGTATTGTTGTTGCTTATTCACTGAATTCACTTTATATGAAGTCATACGGTGCACCTCATTCCGCCTTTCTTTCTTGTCGGCAATAGTTTATAAGAATGCATGTTGCGTGAAAGAGTGAAAGAATGTGTGCTGTAGGTTGCTAGATGTAGTGAAATTTGATTAATATGATTAGGCGATGAAATTTTGGAATGAAATTGGGTATAATGTAAGATACTAAGATTTGTCGCAGTTTTGTTTCATATTTGAAACGTTCTTATGAAATGGTTATGCATATCTTTGGAAAGCTAAATGCAAATTGGCTCACCGAATTGGTTCCGCTTCTTTTTACTTAGTGAAGTAGGAGTCATTTTAAATGCAATTTTCGTTATTGGGCATTCATGAACAGTCTTTCTCTGCTGTTGACACATGTGTAACATTGTAAGGTTGTTTACATCCAACAGTGGGGTAATGTTGTTGCTGTCTTGACATGATTCATTTCTGTATGATTATGCATTAGGTACTTCTTAAGCAATGGAATTTTGCCCAACATGTGGGAATTTGCTGCAATATGAAATGCGTATCCCTGCCAGATTTTTCTGCCGAACATGCCCGTATGTGTGCCCCATACTGCCGAAGGTACCTAATTTGAAACACAGCCTTTTTTAGTATGTCTTTACCATTCTTTTATGTCCCCTTCTGATAGTGAGTATTCCTATGGTTTCAGGTGAGCATAAGGAGAGGGGTCCAACTCGAAAATAAAGAGCCGACACCAATTGCGGTTGGCGAGAAGAATGTTGGGCCTACTACTGATGGTATGCCTATCCTCTTTTATTCAGCCTTTTAATTGATTGAGTTTCTTATAGCCGATAGCCTGATAGGCATAGCATATGATTGTTTTAAAATATTTACAAGTTCGTTTGCCCAAACCTCAAACAATTAGACATGTAAAATTTCATGAGTTTCCTTGAGTTTGGACTATGGGAGTCGTAACAGATTTGGCACTGTCTTTCCTAATTGTAAAGACTGTCAGTCAAATGTTTTCCAGGACTGCCAATATCGAACTAGAATGGTTTCGTGATGAAATAGCTAACATTATATCAGGAACAATCCTATGTGTTATGACACATAGACACCATGGTATGCTTTATCAATCGAAGAGGAATGTGTATATTGATGATGTTGAGGATGCCTGTATTTTGTTGGTATCTTACTTTGTCTTTTGGCTCTGTATAACTCTCCCTCACAGTAATACTACTACAAGTGCTATAAATGGTCTTTTGTGTATAGCCGTCAATCTGTCATACACAAAAATCTGTCATATGTTCTTAAATTTATCTAATGTTATAGCTTATTTTCATCCTTTGTTGTATTCATTAACAATTTAAGCATATGTTTGTGAACACAATTTATTGGCAATTCACAAACTAATGACTGTGTCTTGTTTTTCAGCACCATGTCCAAAGTGCCGTCATGGCAAAGCAGCATACCACCAAATGCAGACCAGATCAGCTGATGAGCCAATGACTATATTCTACAAATGTTTGAACGACAGCTGCGGACATCAATGGCGTGAAGATTAGTTTCCCTTAATCATCTGTCACTCTCAGCATTTATCTCTACTAAACTTAATGTTAGGCTTATGATATTGACGAGTCCTTAACTAATTATATGTGTCACCCTAATATGTTGTCGTATTGGCCTTCAGAACCTTGTTAAGTAGGCGCTTCTGTTTTGTCCGTGCATAGGTTTAGTACATTGGCTACTTTTCAGATCAGTACTAATCAATGAATGAGGTGTTCAGTTTGATTTTAAGTGAGAGTGAATGGGTCTGTGGCTGTGAAAGATTTAAATTTTGAAGCATAGAGGGAAATCGAGTTATTGTACGGCCTAACACTTATATAGCACTCTTTCATTCTCTTATGAGCTAGGCAGGGGAGACATCCTTGTCAGTACGGAGAAATCAGATCCCCAGTCACGAGGCTTAGCCTCAGGCGTCTGCACAATTGACGGGAAAATGAATTTCTCCGTATAGGATATTCGTCCCCTCCAAATCTCTTTCATCCAATTTGTATTAACTTATGCCTTTAATTATACTCCATACTAATTCAACTTTTATTCATCTCTAATTATACTCCATATATACTTATTCAACTTTAGTTAACGACAACTTACATCGACAAAAATTTAATAAACGAAAGACTAAATCTTGCTCTTCTTGTTGACAATTTCTTCTGTGTTCTAATCTAATTTTTGAATCTTATGCTATAAAATCAAATGTTACAAAAATATATCACCAGCTTTCTTTTGAATAGTTCATTTATTTTCTAACTTCGTTCCTTCATCCATGTTCTTGATCATACCATTAAATTTTGATAAACAATGGGGAACGTTTGTTTTCGACCCAAAGATAAACACATTATAAAAGGACTCAACCCGTATGCACCAAGAGGTCCAATCCAAATTCAGCCAGCCCCAAAAAATCACCCAAAGATAAGCGATAAATATGTAATTGGTCGTGAGCTTGGACGCGGTGAATTTGGTGTAACAAGTTTATGTATAGACCGAGAAACTAAACTTAAGTTTGCGGTTAAATCAATTTCCAAAATAAAGTTGCGAACCGCGGTTGATGTGGAAGATGTAAGAAGAGAAGTTGACATAATGAGCAAATTGCCAGTTCACCCGAATATAGTTCGGCTCAAAGCGGTTTACGAGGATAATGAGGCTGTTCACTTGGTCATGGAGCTATGTGAGGGTGGAGAGTTGTTCAACAGGATAGTGGCACGTGGGCATTACTCGGAGCGGGCTGCAGCCACGGTGGTGAAGACTGTTGCTGAGGTTGTAAGGATGTGCCATACGAATGGTGTCATTCATAGAGACTTGAAACCTGAGAATTTCTTGTTTGCTAATAAAAAGGAGAATGCTCCTTTGAAGGCTATTGATTTTGGTCTCTCGGTTTTTTTCCGGCCTGGTTCGTTTTATTTATTTATTTATTTATTTTCATGTTAGTACTCATACTTCATTGAATTATATTGAATTACATGGAATCCAGAGCTGTTATGTTAACTATGGGGTATTCGTAGAACGACTTTACACGAGAATATGTACATTATATCTGCAGCATTATGTCCTAGTATAAAGAAGTCCAACTTTGTTTCTATATCGATAATTCGATGTGATAACCACCCAAATCATTCAGACAGTCAACCACATTACTTTGATTATAGTATTTTAGTTGATGTTTGATTTGATCAATTCTCCTGACTTAGCTAATTAATTTCCAGATAAATGTTTTTAAATTCCCTTTCTTGTGACTAAATCTTTATCTGGTCGCACCATACGACGGTTTTTTATAGTATAATTTGCACTAATATTAAAGTGGGTTGATTGTACAGGAGAAAAATTCACTGAAATAGTTGGCAGTCCATACTACATGGCCCCAGAGGTTTTAAAGAGGTATTATGGACCTGAGGTGGATATTTGGAGTGCTGGAGTTATTTTGTATATTCTTCTTTGTGGTGTTCCTCCTTTTTATGCAGGTACTTTAGCACAATTAACAATAATCTTTTCTATGTGCAAATCTATGTTACTCTAACTCTTCATACTCGCTTGGAGTACGAGTTATAGATTCTAATGCAGTACTCTAATAATTTACTGTAAGAGATTCAGGATTACTATATGAGCTATGTCACTCCGAGTTCTGCATTGTAAGTTTTCATGACTAACGTAATCGTGGTTCTATGTGTTGATCTCTTGGGGTTGACAGAGACAGAGCGAGGTGTCGCTTTGGCGATTTTGCGAGGCCGGGTTGATTTTAAGAGGAAACCATGGCCTCAAATATCTGATAATGCTAAGAACCTTGTCAAACAGATGTTGGAACCTGACCCTATGAAGCGCTTGACTGCGCAGCAAGTTCTCGGTGAGTCTTAATTATATGCTATTGAGTTCCTCATTGCTTCGATGTATGAACTTGGAAATGCACTAATGTACTTAGTTTCCATTTAATGAGTGTTTGAACTGAACTAAACTGAATTTTCGACCATCACTTTGTAGAACATCCCTGGATACAGAATGCAAAGCAAACTTCAAATGTGCCATTAGGAGATATAGTGAGGTCACGGCTTAAGCAGTTTGCAGGAATGAACCGATTCAAAAAGAAAGCACTCCGGGTAAGAATTTAGAAATCTCTTAATAGGATTTGACACTCAGATTATCACCGCAAATAGACTAACTAAATTAAATTCTGTAGGTCATAGCTGAACATTTATCAGTTGAACAAGTAGAGATTATGCGAGACATGTTCACGCTGATGGATGTTGATAGTAATGGAAAAATAACATACAATGAGCTGAGGACTGGACTCAAAAAGGTCGGTTCTCAATTGGGCGATGCAGAGATTAAGCTTTTAATGGAAGTGGTATGTTCTTAATCCCCTCCTTTTAAAACTGATTTACAAGGTCAATAATGATAGGTTTCGACTGGTCACGACTACTGGCACTCAGAACTATATCGGTCAATTAGGCCAGCTGACATTAGAAAGCTCCTGGTTCCTATATTTAGGACCTTTTCAACTTGAGTTTGTAATACAAAAGGTTTCCTTGGTTTCTGCCTCAGGGTGATGTAGATAGGGATGGGTATTTGGATTACGGAGAATTTGTGGCGGTGACAATCCACTTACAGAAAATTGAGAATGATGAACACTTTCAGAAAGCATTTATGTACTTTGACAAAGACGGGAGTGGGTACATCGAGCTGGCTGAGCTACGAGATGGCTTGGTCGATGAATCAGGGGATACTGACTCTGAGGTTCTTAGGGAGATCATGCGTGAAGTTGACACTGACAAGGTATACCTATACCCTTTTCGGTTGTGCTGAATCAGAAAAAAACCAGAAGTAGACCTGAACTCAACTTGACCCGTTTTAAATCACCCCACCTGAAATGACTAATATGAAACAACAACATTAACCCGTAGAAACAACTTGAAACGATCTGAAATGACCTGACCGATAACACGGACCCAAAAACAAACATGAACTATCACGTACCTAAAATAACTCGAATTCTAAATGATCCGACCTAACCTGAGATGATTACATGAATGTCCGGTTTGTCATGTTTAGTTTTAATCATTACAATGTCGTCTCTTTGCTAACGATTGAGATGCGTGTGATAGGATGGGCGCATAAGTTATGAAGAGTTTGTGGCAATGATGAAATCCGGGATTGACTGGAGAAAGGCATCCAAACAGTACTCAAGGGAAAGATTCAATAGCTTGAGTCTCAATCTAATGAAAGATGGATCACTACAGCTTCAAGATGGTATGACCAGGGAAGCCCGTAACGGCCGTAAGTACAGGAAAAAATAGTCTGTTTGAAGTCGATAGGAGAGGTTTCATGAAATGCATATAAAACTTCAATCAGATAAGAGAAGTTTGCCCTTAATTCAATTTTCTTGTATATTTTTTCTGTTTTAACTCTGATTCTCATTCAATAGTACAGTATAGTTTGTGCATAGAAATCGAGTTTTGGAGGTTGATTAACTGTATACTATTCTTCAAGTTGCTTTGACCTTTCGGATATAGTATCAATTTTTTTTATAACGTTGCATCCATTTGTTTCTCACTTATTTCACCATTGACGGGAGCCTTTGAGGAACTGGGAGTATGACCATTGACGGAAGTCTTTGTGGAATTGAAGGCATAATTGTCGTTGCATTCAGTATTGCTCAAGAAAACACACAATGTGCATGTAATACAGTTTTATTTGTGCTAGACACCACAAGATTACAGTTTCTGTATCTTCCGAAAAAAGACTTACACAGTTACCTTTTTAGTGTCGGTCAATTCTAGACGCCCCAAGGGCTCTACATCAAAATCCGCGGTATATTCATCGGTTCCTTTGTACCTGTACCATCTTGAACAAACAAGAAAATAAACCAAATTTAAGCTTCCTAATCCTGCAACCATATAATACAAATAGTCTAATCTCCCTTTGTTAAGATCTTCTGCTAACCAGCCACCTGACTGTCCTTTTTCCGTCACCCTGTGAACAATCGAGATCAACAAACTACTCAAATAACTCGACATTGCCATCCCGCAAAAGAACAACGACCCTGCAACGCTTCTCATGTTCTCCGGGAACTGCTTGTAATAAAACTCGACTTGGCCAATGGCTGTAAATGCGTCAGAAAGTCCTGCCAGTGATAACGGGAAAACTAGCCATAAACCCGACATTGAAGAAATTTCCCCCTTTCTGGGAAAAACACCTAAAGTTGGTTTTGTGAGCGCGGTTTTTCTCCTTTGGTCTTCCACTATTCCTGCCACAAGCATTGTAAGGACCGAGAGTCCAATTCCGATTCCCATCCTTTGGAGAACTGTAATTCCACCCTCTTTTCCCCGGACTTTCTCTAGATATGGGACTAAAATCCTGTCATAGATTGGAATCCAAAGGGAGTAGGTTATCATAAGGAAGATGATGTACGATGAGGCCGGGATTTTGAAGTTACTTAACCCAAGTCTTCGATCCGATTGAAGTGCTTGAAATACCACATAGCTGTTCATTAAGACTATAGGAATATGGAACACTATGGCTGATGCCCAGATGGGTATTACTCTGATTATGCACTTCACTTCTTCTACCTGTTGTAGTGTGCCAAGTCTCCACGGATTTGCGGCCGATCCATCTGGTCTTATTAGGTCATCCGATGTAATAATTGCAGCTTTATCAAGGAACCTGAGGAGCATTCCATGATGTTTTTGTACTCAGTAGTGATCATCAAAATATGAAACAACATTACCCGAGTACCAGACGCCTTCATGGCTCGCGCCTGTGGCACTGTACAGAGGGTTAAAGGTATACAGTCTTACTTCCGTCCCTTTTAAATATATATAGAGTTTGTTTTCAAATGACCCGTAATGAAAATATCATACATTTATACCTGAACTGAGAAGTATGTGGGAGTTTGGAGTTGATAGAATCAGAAGCGATATATTTGAGCACAGACCCGGAATCAGGATCATGTTCTCTCAGTTCCCTTTTCCTGAAAGCCGCGACAATGACCTGAACCAAACCAACTATAGGACTACCCTGTGGCCTAATCTTGACATAAATCTTTGAACCCATGAAAAGGAGCAAACAACCAATGAGCATAAGACCGGCAGGGATCGCCAACCCGATACTCCAACTCACATTGGATTGGATATACACCAGCAGGGTTAGAGACACCAGTTGCGCAAATGTGTAAGTGAAGAAATACCAATTGAATAAACTATTAATGCCTCTTTTTCCTGATTCTGTATTGGGATTGAATTGATCCGCACCGAAAGCGAAATTACATGGTCTAATCCCTGCTGCTCCTATTATCATTAGTACAAATCCCATTAATAAAAATGAGATTTGACCTGGTGTTGGTCCTTGACATTCTTCTTGTTTTGGTTGACATTGTGGAGGGTGTAGATTCTTGAATACTGATGTCAGGTCTATCACCAGTAATCCCTGATAAATGTTAACTTTTTAACGACAGCGAATTTGATAAAAAGGGAAAATAAAAACGTTACTTCTTTCTCTCAAAATTATGCTTCGGGGATGAATCGTCTTTTATGAATTATGTCTCGCTACAATGAAATTCTTTTATTATGTTCTTTCCATATGTTAATATGATTAGGCTGTGTACGTCCACACTTCCTCAAAAGAATATTTCAATAAAGGGTGTAACTGAGACAATTTGAGGTCGAGACTCATGAGCCTAAAAATACGGCTTACTCATAAGAGTGACCATAAAGTTTAGTAAAAGTACCAAGAAGGAGGCGATAGAGGCGAATGCCAAGGTGTAGTAGCGGCCGAAGTAGGAGTCGCAAAGGAAGGCACCTAATAAGGTTGCTAAATTGGAGGTACCACCGATGACTGTAAGCCACATTGTTGCTGTTATGCTTTTCATGTTGAATACCGTCGTCAAGTACATCAACAAGTTCACCATTGTACCCACTGCTCCTAGCTTCTCAAATGTCTCCGTCCCTAACATTATTATTCAGTAGATTTACGTTATTACAAAAAAAACATGAATAATTAACAACATTACTACAATGACATCAAAATTATTACGTCCAGCCCCTAATATATACTATCGATGTGCTAATTAACTCATGTGCCACAAGTGAACAAGGTCGATCATACCTATGATGAAAGGCATGGCCTTAATTCCGGCGTACTTCATTACCGGCTTCGTCTTGTTTACAACAACATGGTTAGACTCCTCCATGACTATTCCTTTCAACAGTTTGTAGTCTATATTGTTAGTTGTAGTTTTCAATGTACTCCTTGTAATTTTTATAATAGAGTATAATTCCATAATCCATAATGCATGGTGGGTCTATTGATAACGTGTTTACCTACTTTCTAGTTTCTACTATACGTGAAAAAAGTGGCCTAAATTGTTGGGAATTAGAATTTCAGACGGCGAATAACATGCATGAATCATTCTCACTAAATTAATTTCGTATTTGATAGACGTAAATCCGTAATATAATACGCTCATCGTATATGTCATAATGCAACAATGGTGCCAGTTCAAGGTTAAGATGGAGGTATTATAGACGTTCAGATCGTAAAATCTAATCGCCCTTCCGGTCATATTGTCTTACTGACTAACGGACTCCACCAGACCAACAGTATGTTGAGTCTACCTCGTTTACTATTAAGATAAATCTCTTTTTAGGAACATGCATCTTTTATATAATTAATTACTCGAAGGAACAATTCATAATCCTTCAATAATTACATCATGTATAACTGATTACCTAAAAAGTTTGGCAATCTTGACATGCTAAAACTCCAAAACCCTTCATCTAATCATCATCACGATTTGATCTCGCAAGTCGCAACCATAATGTGGAATGATTTAATTTCAATCTATGTTATTAAGCATTATCACGTTAAAATATCCGACCCGTTACTTTTCAAGGAGTGATCAAATGCAGGCTTGAGCAGGACATGAGCTGGGCTCATGTTTAATTTTTGGCCCACGGACAAGTGGATTAGCAGGTTTAGGACGGGTTAATGGGTTGTACCTTTGTAATTTTCTCAAATTGCCTTGTCCGTACCTGCTTATTTGGCGGGCGAGATGAGCCGTCTTCAATGGATGAGATGACTTATAAACAAACAGCTTTAGTTTTCATGATTAAGCTAAGAATTGTTGATAGTTCACACCGTCCACTGTTACGAAACAAAGTTAGGGCAAAATAAAAAAATGTGGCAACCATAGTCACAAAAGTAAACTGCTAATCACCTACTGCGTACGTAACTTATTTTCCACATGTTTCTAAAGTTCATTATATCAATAGACAATAGTGTTTTTGTACAACAAAGTTTATAAGACTTCAACTATCAATCAACTAATGTCTAGGGTATATTTGTCGAGTTTACTTTCATAACAAAAAAAAGTTGTCGTCCGACTTTCCGAGTCATGGAAAATTCTCATATGAGGATGAAAATTGTAACGGCTTTATAAACGTCCATCAACTCTAATAATACAAGACATTCTGAAAAGAAGTCAAAATAAATCAGGGAGGCCGTGAGAGTTTGACCTAAAGGAGACACTACTGCATAACAATAGAAGCCTAAAAAAATCATTTGAAATAAGAAACTATTTTGTGGTAGAGTGTATGTATATCGAATTCTCTGAGAAATAGAGATTCGTTACTTCTTAACTGTCCGAATTATATTCACATATTGGTGTACGAAGTATATAAGTAGAAGACAGTCTTCACATAAAACCATCTAAATAACAATAAGCTCAATTAAAATACTTTACAACATATAAACGTAATTTTTAAGAACTTACGTACTCCCTTATCCCGGTCAATTGTTACTCATCTTCATTTTGGGGTGTATCATTCAATTTTTATCTACTTTTATTTTTGGTAAGTTTTATCCAGGTGAACAAATGCCAATGGCGATTATGAAGGGGGTGCAGGGGATGCACCGTCACCCCCTTTGTTAAAAAATAAGTATAATTTTGTGTAATTAGGAGACATATTAATTATGTTGGTATAGTGGTTGTGTCAAGGTCATAAGTTCAATACTTTTAGTGTACATTTTTTATTCAGTGTTTTTTTACCATTTGTGTTATGTATATTTTTCCCAATCACACAAGAAATTATTATCTTAGAACCATATTTCTCATTATATAAACATAAATCCACAACTTCCGTAATTACGTTAATTTTTCGCACCCCCGTCCACTAAATCCTAGAATCGCCTATGACAAATGCACACATGGAAAAACCCTTTAGCTTATCATTATCTCTTCATTTTGTCATTTCCTTAAATTTTGTACCAAAACGAATAGATAATAAATAATCGAGACAGTGAGAATATAAGATAGCAAGTTTTCAAATTACGCAGTATTTTTCTATTGAGCTCGGTCTGATGGTATAAAAGTATAAAACCATTCTATAGACGAATTGTTGTACTATTATCATCTTTTGGACAAAAACAATATTCAAAGTGATTGATTAGCCGTCAAAAGACCTTAAGAACTTTCTTTACGGTTGCCCAAAAAAAAAAAAAACAAATTAGCCGTCCAAAGACATTAAAGCAGTTTGAGATACATAAGACGTACACTAATCTACTCCTAATCTATTATAAATTCATTCATCGGTTATACTCCCTCCATTCAACTCCACCCTACACATTTGTTTTTTCACGTTTGTCAACGCTTGTTTTACGAGGTAAATATCTTTAGCTACGTTTTTGCAAAAATTATAAAACTCATATTTTTAAGGTACTCCTAAAGACGAATTAAACAAGATCTCACATAAATATATTTTCACTTACTATTAAGAGAAAATCGAAATTAACAGCTCACTTGTGAATAATGTACAAAATAGAAATGTGTAGGTGTTGAGTTTGAATGGAGGTAGTATGTATAATATCATATTCTCCGAAAAATATGATGGGTCAATCGGGATAATAAAAGTGGGCTACTTTCTCTTGAACACGTCATTAACAAGAGACAGTTCGCGTTAAGTTATTGAGAGACTAATTTTTCATATAATTTTGTATTTCTTTTAGTTTTTGTAACCTTTTAAATGTTTGTCATAACTTACACACAGAACCTCTAAGGCCATGTTCAGTGTTCACCATGAACGCGGAAACTGGGCACCTATTTAGGAATCTTTAATTACAAATTTTTATTGAAGACGGGCATTATTCGTCACAAATTGAAAACGGATAGTGTCCTTTCACAATATGCAAGTGATATTATGCATGACGTGCTCTATTTCTCCCCGTCTTGTCCTCCCACTTGCCTTATTGTGAAAAATGCACTATCTGTCTTCAGCTTGTGATGAATAGTTTCCGTTACAAGTGAGACGCTTATATCTTTAATTGGATGGATAATATGATGGGTTAATGGATAAATTAAAATGGGGCTACTGTACCCACTTGACCTGACAGTTGACTTTAAACTATATAATTGTAGTCTTACCTTAATGGCAACAAAGAATGAGGTCATGAGCCCCTACTTTTCCTCTCAACTGTTCATACTTCATCGTTCATCGTTGCACACTTGCGCGCATAAAGTTTTAGTGCGGTGCGTTTGTTTTACAGGTTACCTTTTAATCATCGTATAAAAGAGAAAAAGAAAAGAAGAATATTCACTCAAGAAAAATTATAGCCAAAAAGATAAATCTCCAAGACACATTTTATCTACTTGTTCTTCAAGTAGATCTTTCTCTTATAAATTTTTACGTCTTCGTGGCGTAAATGTGTCTTGTCGTAGGTACTCTTCCGAAGCTAAGTTAATTAACAAGAGAAAAAAAATGCTCGCATATTTGACCAACTCCGATCGGCCCCCTTAAGTAGCTTACTTTGTTCCCCTTCCGAGTCCTTAGTTTAGTTTCTTATTCGATCAGAGTCGGGTTGGTACTGCGTAAGCTACCTTTTCTACCGCAAAAAAAAAAAAAAATCTTCAATTTTGATTTTTTGTGACCGTAACATGACCATACAATAAAGTTGTATTTGCACAAATACTCCCTCCGATCCACATAAATGGTAACACTTAGCTTTATCACACATGTCGATGTACGTTTTGTAACGTGAATATCTTTAGTTACACATTATTAAAAGATTAAATTATCAAAAACTCCCTTTTATATACAACTTTTTAAAAATTACTCCCTTTAATAATTTTTTTT